>VZQC01014352.1:4066533-4161984 GCA_009823505.1 Rhizomys pruinosus | reverse complement strand
AAAAAAAAAAAAAAAAAAAAAAAAAAAAAAAAAAAAAAAAAGTATAAAACCAAAAAAAAAAAAGAAAAACATTTTCTTCTAAATAATTTATAGATTTAGATCTTTGGTCCATTTTTATTTGCTATAAATGATGCCAAGTAGGTCAAAGTTCTTTTGTTTGTACTTTCTCCATCACATTTATATAAATTTGGCTTCTTGAATTTCCTTGACCTACTAGTGCTTATTATACTAAAACCAACTGTTTTGAATACCATAGCTCTGTAAAGAATCTTAAAATCAATAAATGGCAGTCCTAGAAAGTCATGGAAAATTAATGGGACATGGGAAGGGAAAAAAGCTACTATGTCTGGTTGAAGTCTCTCCATCTGAGAGTCAAGAATACCAGCATAATTGACAAAATTTTCTATTAAAGTTGTCTGCATATAGACAATATTTCATTGATATAGGGATATTTCGAGAACACATGTTGAAGTGAGAGTGAATCATGTTTGATGCTTAAGTGCATATGAGCTTTAAGTAAGAACTTTCTTAGCTGTGAACCTGTAATTTTCTAGGAATCTCACATGAAATGATGTTAAAATTTCTTCTTACTAACTTCAACTCTGCTTATCCTGGTTCACCTTGAAATTATTTTCAACAGCAGGATGCAGTCAAGAATCTCAGTTTCACTGGAATGGAAGTCTCTGAAATTCTACTACCCATGGGTTGTAACACTATTAAATATTCCAATACAAGCATAAAATTTTATTTCATGTACTTATGTCTTCATTAATTTCTTTCAGGAATACTATCCTTCATTGTATAAAAATTTTATTTGGGCTGGATGTGGTGGTACATGCCTTTAATCCTAGGACTCTGGAGGCAGAATTAATGCAGCAAAAACCAGAAGCAAAGTGGTATCTGTTATAAGATTATATTCATATAAATTGTCCAAAATAGGCAAATAGTTGAACTAGGAAGTAGATTAGTGATTGCTTAAGAATGAGGAAGGAAGAAGACGATATTACTAATGGGCATCTGAGGGTGATGAAGCTGTTTTAAGCTTAAATCACGGTGGTGGTTTTAAACCTTTGTGAATACACTGAAATACCAGATTTTACAGTTTCAAAGGATTAATATTATAGTTTCTGAATATATTATAAAATAATAATCATGAATATAAACAGCAATAATGAACTCAAAATGAGAAAGGCCTCAACAATTTCAGAACCCTGAAATTCTTACAATTTGTTGGAATTCAAGACAAATGTGAGCATTTAAATATGTGGAAAGGGTATTTCCTCAAATTAAACAATCATTTTCCCAAGGAAACTAAGACTTTGTGGGATTCAGGGGCCCTGAGGATCCTTAGCCTAAAGCAATGTCATTATGATGGGGAAGACATCAGAAACTCCCATAATTGCTTGCATTTCTGTTGCTGTGATAAACACCATAACCAAATCTTTTTATGGAAGAGTTTATTTTGGCTTACAGTTCAAGAAGGCATGTCCATAATGGGGGGGGGGGGCTTGGCAGCAGTTGGCCAGAGCAGGAAATTGATAGACCACATCTTCGACTGAAGACCCAAAACAGAGAGTGAAAACTGGAAGTGGGCAAGTCTCTGAACTGTCCAAGCCTGTCCCCATGACATGCTTCCTCCAGCCTGGCTGCATCTCCTAAAGATTCTGCAATTTTTCCAAGCAGTATCGGCAACTGGGAACCAAGAATTGAAAGACCTGAGCCTATAAAGTTTATTTATCATCTAAGCAATCATGTTTGCCATCTTTAGGAATGGGGAGAGAGATTAAAGGAATCAGAAAAGAATAAACCAGAAAAAAATGGAAAAGACTGGATTAGAAAAAATGATCTTTATTTCCATCACGATTGGGCACAACTTAACAACTGGTCCTAAGAGTTGTTTTCACCAAGCAGCTTACCAACATTTATTCAGATAGTAATTTTAATTTTCCCTCATTATCGTCTCCTTTGTATATTCTAAACATCACAGTGCACATTCAGTTCTATTCTTTCTTGTTTTACATCCTCTAATATTCTCTCAAGTCCTGAGAAAAAGATCTTTAACCTCTGGTGTCCTAAAATTGTACAAGTGTAAAATCTAAGGTGAAGGAATTCATTGTACTGCCCAGTTCATGGAAGATTGTCTGCTCCATATCTGTGAGAATTAGATGCTCTTCAGGGAAGCTGGGTGTGAATCTACCTGGGCTGATAATTCATCACGAATTACATGAAGTTGTATCACGCTCCTGTGTTGATGTGCAGTGAACTGTCTACTACAGAATGAACTTTTGCGTCTTCTCGATGTGATCATTAGAAGTGAAAATTTTATCCTGTCTATGGGCTATGTTAATTAACATCCTACTAGATGTAATATCAGGTCATTGCCCTTAGCATAGCTATAAAGTGTATCCCAGCAGGGAAAACTAACCTTTTCTTTCTTTTTCTTTTGATGTGGTTACCCAGCCACATCCTAACAGTCCAATAGAACAATTAAGAGTTAGGTGAGCATTAGTGGAGGGAACATTGCTACAGTTCAGAGGTACCCAGCCAAAATGTTTGTGATTAAAGTTGTGGTATTCTATGTAAAAAAGAAAGAAAAAAAGAAATAAAACATAGAAAACATCTCCCTTTCTTCCTCTTCTTTCGTTTTTTTATGTTTGTGATTATTCAGGCGGGCATAGTGGCTCACGCCTTTAATCCTAACACTTGGGAGGCAGAGGCAGGTGGATCTTTGTGAGTTCAAGGCCAGCCTGGTCTACAGAGCGAGTTCCAGGACAGCCTGGGGCTACAGGGAGACCCTGTCTCAAAAAAAAAAAATGACCAAATAAATAAAATAAATAAATAAATAAATAATAAATAAAGTTGTTGTGGTTATATTTCTATGCTAAAAAAAAAAAAAAAAAAAAAAGCCAACACATAGAAAACATCTCCCTTTCTTCCTCTTTTCTTCTTTCATTTTTTTGAATTTTTAAATTAAATTTATTTATTTGTGTGTGTTTATATGTGGAATGAGTGGGCTCAACCAACTGAGGATGACCCTAGAAAGCATGTAAAGTGCCATTTAATATAAGAACATTCATGCAGAGTCTATAGAACAGTCCCATTCAGATGGACTTATAGGATCCACCCTGAAGATAAACCTAGGAAACTGACCAAAGCAAAGATCCTCAATTCCCACAGCATAGTGACCCTACCACCAGCTGATTATTAGAAAGTGCACATTTTATAATGTATGTTCCAAATGAGGATAAAAGTTTAGAGAAGTTCTCCACAAAGGTGAACTCCATCAGGTGAGCACTTGCATGCCCCATGAGCTAAAGGGCTGACTGGTCGGCTCCCAGATCCTCAGACCATGCCAAACTACTTAGGAAATATGCCATATATCAGGCCACAAAATACTTAAGTGGCAAAGCTGGAAGACAATCCAATGTTTTCTTACTTCTGTGGGCCAATGGTGAGTTCAGAGCCAAAAACCCAAGTTTTGTTGGGAGTTGTTGGTGAATTTTTGCAGAGATGCTGAGTGGGCAGCTCCCTTTCTAGTAGCACATAGAACGAGGCTCCTATGGTGACTAATTGTGCTTCCTTTAGATGGATAAAAACTTAAAAAGCAATTTCTACTTAATGAGGAAAAATTTGCTGTAAACCATACATAAAATACTTGTAGTCCATGGATCAAAAATTCAATAGTTACTCAGCTGGTGATTTTGTGTCTATTATGGGGATACAGCTACAGGGAAGTCTAACTGAGGCTGGAGGATATACTTCTAGGTGGCCTATTCAACCGTCCAGAAAATTGGCTCTCCAAGGGCTTCTTTCAGTGTCAACAAACTGTTAACAACTTCCCTATGAACATTGACCAATAGAAGGAATCAGAAGGCCTCTTATGACCTAGACTCTGATATTATACAATCAGCAGTCTACTTCATCTATGGGCCATGCACAGCAAGGTGGTCATTAAATGGTGGAGGACAAGAATCCCAAAAGAGATGGCTCAGCAGACAAGAGGGCCTGCTGCCAAACCTACCAACCTAAAATCCAGTCCTGAAGCCCACATGGTAAGAGAGAACCAACTACTCTAAGTTGTCCTCTGACCTCTACAAAATACATATGCACACATAACTGAATAAATAAATAACAAGTAACTAAATGTAAAATAATTATTTTTAAAAAGAAAAAAAGTTCAGGACATGAAGTTGGGAAGGACATGGAGTGGGGTCACTAAGAGGAATTGAAGGGAGGTAATGATAGATAGATATCATCAAAATATATTGTATAAGTGCATTAACATTTCAAAATTTAAAAAAAAATTAAAAGGAATCCCAAAAGAGGAGGCTTTCCAGGTTTCATACTGAAACATCCTTGTACTGGAATTCTTACCTCCCTCTAAAAGACATTGCATGTTTTCCCACAGAAAATGGTATGCTTCCAAAAGTAGTGTCCTTTCTATTTATGAGGCAAGATGTGAAGGAACTTTGTTCCTTAGAATAACAGAGATTTCAGAGAGAACTGAGATGTGTAAGGGACAGATGTTCTTCATGGAACTGTCAGAAGAATATTTGTTCTCTAATTGTCATTCTTCTGCTGTGCCATCCTAGTGTCAAGTGTATTTAATTATGCCTCTTCTCCAAACACTCCTCAAACATATTTCTTCTTATTACCACACTTCCTTTTCTTTCCCTCAGTGGTATGTTTTGCTCATCACTGTCATTTTCCATGATTGTCAGTGGTTCTGCGTTTTGCCACTTTGGTTGTTTCTCTGTGCTTGTAATAATAACAGCAATCCTTTCTCTACTTTTGTTTCTTTCTTTTAACAGCTATTTAACCAGAAATATTCAGGAATTAAAAATTGGAACTCTAACTCAGGGTATCTTCACTATCTAATTAAATGCTAACTTCTATCAAACTTAGTCATCAGCTTTTCCATGTGCATAAAATAATTTAAAGTTAGGATTATATTCCATAACTACCATGCTAAAGACATTTAACCTTCAAATGCAATATCAGTTTAATTCTCTTCCTTTCCCCCAGAAGAACCAATACAAATCAGCTTCGTGGGCCACTTACCCCCTTAGATACTAATAAAAGATAATAAAAGTTATCCTTCACTAACTGATTCCATTCCATAACAGTGAACAACTGTGAACTTCATTTAAAGTAAAATATGTAAGCTCTGGATGGGAATCATTACCTGATTCTGGGTCCAATTTTACCACAGGAAGGAAAGATGGTGTAGCTCACTCCATCTTATTTCCCCAATGTACTTCTCCCTGTTCCTTTGTTTACGGACAGAATTATGACCCCTTGGGATCACAGAGCAAGATCAAGAAACAAAAAGTTCAACCTAACTCCTGCTGTCTTAAACTGGTGCTGTCCTTTCCTGGCTTGGCTTAGCTTTTATTTAAAATGGACTCTTCCTATCCTGGATCTGTGGGGGTTCATTGGCCACTTGCTTCACATAATAACCCTATAAGACATCCGCATCACAATAAATCAGCACATAGAATTATGCTACCATACACAGCAGATGTGATTTTCAAATACAAGGTAGGAAAATTGTTCTGTCTCATTCCAGTGGCCCAGGGTCATTTCTAAGGTCCTTCGGTGGAGAATGAAGAATTCCAAACATAGAAGACCATGCAACAAAAGAAGGACAGAGATATGAGTCACTGAGCTTCAAAGAGAGAGAAAAGAAGCCACTGCAATGAATGACACAAGTGCTCTCTATAATCTGCAAAAGGCAAAAAAATAGTCTAATGCCATGAACCCTTTTTAAGAACAATTTCTTGATCACACATACCTTGATTTGAGACTTTTTTGCCAGCTCCTCTGGCAAGGTGACATGGAGGGGAGAGTCGGGCCAGCCTGTCTCTCCTCCGGGGCTGAGCAGGATGGCGAGTGTAGACAACCCAAAAAGAACCACATAGGGGTTGGAAGTCTCATCATCAAAGCAAGGACTCACTTTATTGCATCAGGCAGCCGCTTATATTTGCTTGGTGGGAGGGGTGGAGAAAAGAAGGCAGGAGCGGGGCATGGTGGCACACGCCTTTAATCCTAGCACTTGGGAGGCAGAGACAGGTGGGTCTTTGTGAGTTCAAGGCCAACCTGGTCTACGGAGTGAGTTCCAGGACAGCTGGGACTACAGGGAAACCCTGTCTTGAAAAGACCAAAAAAAAAAATAAATAAATAAAAATAAAAAATTAAAGAAGGCAAGAGAGGAGATACATAGAGTAGGGAGATAGTTTGGGGCCAATAGTAATTCAAGGCACTTTCAGGTCGGGCTATGCTGAGTCACTACTATGCAGAAGTGACCAGCCAAAGACAGGTTGCCAAACTCCAGTCAGGCTCAGGGGATTACAGTAGGCTGCATTCTCTTCCTTGCCATGAGTATGGAGGGTCCACAGGTAGAGCATGAGTATAGAGGGCCCACAGGGCCCAACAATTCCCCCTTTTGTTTTTGTAATGCAGGAGGAAAAACATAGCCCCTGAGTTAGGTTGTCTGTTCTTGCAAACTCAGTCTTACCTGTCTTTGGGATACAAACAGCTAAGGTTTTGGTCCCTGTCTTAGGTTGGCTGAGTGCAGAAAGATTTTACCCATCATACGGTGCTATGACTCTGGTCTGCCAAAGAGCCTCTCCATGCCCTGTCTTAGGTTGTCCCAGTCACTCTGGGGTCTTACCCATTATTGGCCACAAGGAGGGTGGGGAAGAGGTGATCATATGAAGATGGCCATTCATAAGATTCTGGCTCCTGGTTAGCAAGCCTGTGATAGTGGACCTCAACCTGATATAACTTTACTGCATCTAGCCTCCCCTGGATAAATTGAGTGATTTAGTTAATCACGCAGGGCCCAAGGGTAAGAATTAGGAAGAGTGTAAGAAGGGGTTGGCCTTTTTAATAATGAACACTGGAGAATTCCATGGGCTTGTGGATGGCTTCAAATGCCCTAGGTCAAGTTGTTGTTTGACTAGTGAGTGAAGGTGCTGGAGCTTTTTTGCAGGGAGAGACCACTGCTCCACCCATACTGGGTCCCTGGGTATCCAGCAAATCTGGAATACCAGGGGGTGAGCAGCAGCCTTTAGGATTGGGGGTGGACCTGGGAGTGCCTTTGTTTAATTTGTTCTAAGTAAGGATCATCTTGATAGTTGGGGCGACTTTACTGCCCCTGCTCAAACTGTTGTTCATACTCTTCCTGATTCAGGAGGTCATCAAAGAAGGCTTATGGTCAGTGGTGATGAAGGTCTCTGCCTTGACCAGAATGTCCTGGCCCAGGAGATTGGCTGTCAAGCCACAGACCATGAGAGGGCACACCTCCCCATGGTTACCACTAGGATCCACCCAGGGCAACCAGGCAGCAGTCTCCCATGAAGTAGATTGACCTCCCACACCCAATAAGGGAGGCCCAGGCACCAATTGCCAAGAAAGGGGCACTTCCTCTTTCCTAATGACCGTACGGTCAGTCCCAGTGTCAATAAGGAGCCTAAAGGTTTTGCCTCCTATTGTTAGGGTCATTTCTGGCCTCAAGCCAGGAACCAGTGGAATGGTCCAATGAGCCTGGACTGGCCCATTTCCCTTCTTTAACAGGGCTAGGGATGGCCCCACAGGGAGTTTAAAGCCTCTCCCTTAAGATTGAATTTGGACTTGCAATCACGGACCCAATGAAAACCCTTCTTACAACAGGGACAAGGTGTATGGGGGCTGCCTCCCCCAGGGGGGGGCAGGGGGATTTTGGAACTGGTTAGGGAATTCCCACCAGAAGTGGCCTTCCTTGCCACACCCGAAGCATGTTCGTCTACCCAACAGAGTGGTTTGTTGGAGGGTGATAATAAGAGTCTGGAGCTCCTCCTGAAGGCCTGCTCAGAATACAGGAACCATAGCTCTAGTCTGATGAGATGTAGAACCAACATCTCGGGTAGCAATGATCCACTTTTCCATCACTTGATTCCTTAACCTGGCACAGGCCAGTTTGTGATTAGAGGTCATGCCATCCCATACCAGCGAACGGGTGAACCAGTCACATGTAACTCTCCAGCGGGGAACTTTCTCTTAAGGCTCTTTTGGACCCTATCTATAAAGGAGGGGAGGTCTTCCAAGACCCTTTGAGTGATCTCTGATATGGAGGACTCAGTAGGGCCTTTGTCCAGTTTCCTCCAGGTGGCCAGACCACTGGCTCTGACTTGCTCCTGATAAGGAGCGGGGATGGCTGCCTGTTGAATGCCAGTAGAGTACTGGTCAGCAGTGCCAGCGAGCATGCCATAAGTGATAGGTATGGGAGGCTGGGCACTTTGATTATGCTCTCCGCAGACATGGCACTCCTCCTGGAAGTAAGCTATCCATTTGAGGAACATGGGGCCTGGGAGCACCGCTTTGGCCAGTTCTTTCCCATCCCATGCTATACAAGCATGATGAGCCAACCCCTCAAGAATGGTTTCAGCCCAGGGGGAGTTGGGGCCATCCTCAGCAACTGCCTTCTTTAAGTCTTTAAGGTCCTGAGACTCCCAAGGATACCAGGCAGTGGGGCAGTTACCCCTGGGTTAACAATGACTGGAAAAAGGCTGGTTGTCTCCCATCCAGCTGTGGCCTTGCCCCCATATGGGGGGGTGCAGTAGGGGCTCAGAATGGATTGGTTGGAGGGTCTGGTTGGGATGGACTCTTACAGAGCCAGGAAGCACTCCCAAAAGGGTCAAGGGAAGGATAGAGGGGCTCAGGTAGATTCGGTGGGCTCGTAAGGTCTGGAGATCCAAGGTCCTGTTTTGGGTACTTTTGGGTCTCGTTTTTCCACCTCATTTGGGGCCAAGTTCTCTACCACCTTTTCAGGGGGGTGGGGAGGGAAACAGCCCTTCAAGGCTGAGCAAAATTCTCAGGGACTCCAGAGTGGGGTCAAACTTGGAGTTAGACTTTCCCATAATTTATGGGAGTACACTCACCCACAGACCGATTGGCCCGTCAGCAAATTTCTCGAAGGAAACCATCCTCACACGGGGCACCAGCTTGCCTGCTCCTCCAGCAGGTGAGATGGAGGTGAGAGTTGGGCCAGCATGTCTCTCCTCTGGGGCTGACCATGATGATGAGTGTCGATGACCTGAAAAGAACCACATGGGGGTCGAAAGTCTCGTCAAAGCAAGGACTCACTTTATTGCATCAGGCAGCCACTTATATTTGATTGGCGGGAGGGGTGGAGAAAAGAAGGCAGGAAAGGAGATACATAGAGTGGGGGGATAGCTTTGGGCCAATAGTAATTCGAGGCACTTTCAGGTCGGGCTATGCTGAGTCACTCCTATGCGGAAGTGACTGGCCAAAGATAGGTCGCCAAACTCCAGTCAGGCTCAGGGGATTACAGTAGGCCACATTCTCTTCCATGCCATGAGTATGGAGGGTCCACAGGTAGAGCATGAGTATAGAGGGCCCACAGGGCCCAACACTTTTTTCAATATTTTATTGAAGTTTTGGACATTTCATATATCACTTCTCAGTTCAATCCAGACTCATTTCCCCCTCTATGTCCCCAACACTCCCAAGTTCATGCAGTCTGCCATACACATCTTATATCCCCTTCTGAGTCTTTTCAAAGTTTTTCAAAGCAGAGGATTATTTTTTTGGGAAAAGAACTTTACTGCTTCAATTAATTCCCTGTCCCAGATCCATCCGTTTACCTGCAAATTTTATGGATATTCCTTTTTTTACTACTGCATGGAACTCCATTGTGTAAATGTACCACATTTTCATTAACCACTCATCAGTTGAGGCACACTTAGGTTGCTTCCATCTCTTCACTCTTGTGAAAACAGCAGCAATAAACATGGGTTTGCATGTATCTCTGTTGTAGGATGAATCCTTTGGGTGTACAATCAGGAGTGATATGTCTGGGTCACATGGTAGGTTTATTTTCAGTCTTTTAAGAGTTCTCAATAAGGGTTGCAGAATTTTGCATTCCCTCCAGCAGTAAATGACTATTCTCCTTTCCCCACCACTTCTCTGGCATTTGGTATCATTTGATTTCTTGATCATAGCCAGTCTTACTGGGGAAGGTAAAATCTTAAAGTGGTTTTAATTTGCATTTCCTCGATTCCTATTAAACACTTTTAAAGACTTTTTTTTAGCCATATTTACTTCTTCTTTTGAGAAGTCTCTGTTCAGATCTTTAGCCCATCTTTTAATTGGGCTATTTGTTTTTTTGGTTCTTTCTTTTTTGAGTAATTTATATACTCTGGATGTTAAACCTCTGTCAGATGTGTCACTGGTGAAGATTTCCTCCCATTTTGTGCATTTTCTCTTCCTTCTTTGTTTCTTTAGCTGTACAGAATCTTTTTAGTTTAATGAGGTCCCACTCATTGACCTTATTTCTTACAGAACTAATGTAGAAAGTCTTTTTCTACAACTGTATCTTGGAGGTTACTGCCAATGTTTTCTTCCAACATGTTCAGAATTTCAGATTTCACATTGAAGTCTTTGATCTATTTGGAATAGACTTTTGTGCAAAGTGAGAGGAAGGGGTTTAGTTTTATTCTTCAAAGGTGGTGATCCAGTTTTGCCAGCACCATTTTTTAAAAATACTCCCTTTCCACCATTGAGTGTTCTTGGCCCCTTTGTCAAATAATCAGGTGGCTGAAATTGCTTGTACTCATGTTTGAATCTTTAATTTTGGTCCATTGATTCACAGGTCTATTTTTGTGCCAGTACCATGCTGTTATTACTATACCTCTGTAATATAGTTTGAAATCTGGTATAGTAATACCTCCTCATTACTCTTTGTGCTCAGGATTGCTTTGGCTATCTGGGAACTTTTATGTTTCCATATGATTTTTTCTAATGCTGTAAAGAAATTCGTGGGGATTTTCACTGGGATATATGTATATATATATAAAACTTTGTATAGGATGGTCATTTTTACTATGTTAATTCTTACAATCTATGAGCATGTAAGATTCTCACATCTTCTGGTGTCTTCCTCAATATTATTCTTCAAAGATTTAAATTTTTCATTGTAGAGATCTTTAATGTCTGTGGTCATGTTTGTTCCAAGATTTTTTTTCCTGAGGCTACTATGAATGGAAGGGTTTCCATGAACTCCTTCTCCAATTGCTTGCTAGCAGCATAGAGAAAGGCTATTTATTTTTGTAGATTAATTGTGTAACCTGCCACTTTATGGAAACTTAATCATTTCTAGGAATTTTCTGATGGACTTTTTGGCATCCTTTAGGAATAATTTCATATCATCTCCATAAAGGGACAATATGACCTCTTCTTTTCCAATTAGCACTCCTTTAATTTCCTTCTCTTGTCATACTGCTCTAGCAAGATTTTCAATGCTCTACTGGAAAGGAGTCAAGATAGTGGGCAGTCTTGCTGGGTTCCTGACTTTAAGGGGAATGCTTCTATTTTTTTCTCCATTTAGAATGATGTTGGCTGTGGGTTTATTGTTTATAGCTTTAATTATGTTGAGGTATGTTACTTCCAATCCAATTCCCCCTAGGACTTTAGTCATAAAGATGTGTTGAATTTTATCAAATGTCTTTTCTGCATCAATTGAGATGACCATGTGGTTTTTGTATTTGAGTCCATTTATATGATTTATGACATTTATTGATTTGCATATGTTGAAACATCCTTGCATCTCTGGAATAAATCTGACTTAATCATGGTGGATAACCTTTTTGATGTGTTCCTATACTCAGTTTGCAAGTATTTTGTTGAGTATTCTTGCATTTATATTCATTGAAGATATGAGTCTCTAGTTTCCTTTTTTTTGGTTGTATCTTTGCCTGATTTTGATATTAGACTAATGCTGGCTTCATAGAAGGAATTTGGGAGATGCCCCCTCTATTTCTATCCTTTTGAATAACTTAAGTTATTGGTTGTATGTCTTCTTTAAATGTCTGGTAGAATTCTGCCATAAATCCATCTGAGCCTGGGCTTTTTTTAGCTGAGAGGTTTTGTGTTACTGTTTCAATTTCCTTATATGTTATGGATCTGTTTAAGCTGTTTATCTGATCTCTTATTGGTCAAGCTTTGGAGATTTCCATGATTTCATATATTCATCCATTTCTCTTAGGTTTCAAATTTAATAGATTAGACGTATTTAAAGTATTCCTGTATAATATGCTGGATCTTTTTGTTATCTGTTGGGATGCTTCCCATTTCAACTCTAATTTTGTTGATTTGGAGTTGTTCTTTCTTTTGGTTAACTGTGCTAATGGTCTGTCTCTCTTAATTTCTCCTTTGACCCATTCATTATTCAGGAGTGTGTTGTTTAATCTCCATGAGTTCTTGTAGTTACTAGGGCTTCTTCTGGTGTCAATATTAAGCTTTATTGCATTGTGGTATGATAGAATGCATGTAATTATTTCATTTTTGTAGTTTTTGAGGTTTGTTCTATACCCCAGTATGTGTTCAATTTTGGTGAAAGTTCCATGGAGTGCTGAATCAAAAATATATTCATTGTTGCTTAGGTGGAATGTTCAATAGATGTCTGTTAGGTCCATTCAGTGTATAATATTATTCAGTTCAGAAGTCTCTCTGTTTATTTTCTTTGTCCAGTTGACCTGTCTAATGGACACAATTGGGCATTGAAGTTCACTGATACTAGTGTGCTGAGATTAATCTGTGCCTTAAAGTCCTGTAGAATTGTATTTATGAAGTACGTTGCACCAGAGTTTGGTGTGTATATATTCATGATTGTCATCTTTTTGGTTAATTGTTCCTTTGATAAGAATGCAGTGACCCTCTTCATCTCTTCTGATTAGTTTTAGTTTGAAGTCTATTTTGTCCAATATTAGAACAGCAACTCCTGGTTGCTTCTTAGTGCCATTTTCTTGGAATATTTTTGTTCCACCCTTTCACCTTAAGAAAGCTCCTTTCCTTGAAGGTGAAATGGGGTTTTTTTTTTGCAGACAACAAAAAAGATGGATTTTGTTTCTATTAATCTGTGGTCTCTTGATTGAGGAATTCAGTCAATTAATATTTAAAGTTATTAATATTGAGATATATATGTATATATATGTACATATATATACATGATATATATCATATATATATATATACTACATATATATTGCTTTCCATCATTTTAGTTTCTGTTTGCATTTTTGGTTTAGGTTTGTATTTCCATAGTCATACATTCATTAACTACTTTCTGTTGCTGCTTAGGTATAGTCATTCCTTTCTTCTGCTGTTTGTATTGCTTCAACTATTCTCTGAAGGTCTGGTTTTCTGGACATGAATTCTTTTAAGCTATTTATGTCACAGAAGACTTTTCTTTCTCCTTCAACTTTAATAGACATTTTTCCTGGGTAAAATATTCTGCATTGGCATCTATAGTCATTTAGAACTGGAAATACTTTGGTCCAAGCTCTTCTGGCTTACATCAATTGCATTGAAATCAGCTGTAATTTTGATGAATTTTCATGTATATGTGACTTTTTTTGCATTTTTAGTAGTCTCTGTTTTGAACATTTACTGTTTTTACTATGATATGGTGTGGGGAATTTCATTTTTGGTTCTGCCTCTTTGATGCATAGTTTGGGTCCCACATGGATTTTCCTGAAAATTGCCTTAATGTGTTTGTATTTATAATTTTTCATAATATTTGCTTGAGCAGTCCAATTTTTTTTTTTTTGCTTTATCTTCCAGTCTTGATATTCTATTTTCTACTTTGTTCATTCTGTTACTGAGGCTTTCTCCCATCCTTTCCAGATGGTTTTATTGAGTGTTCCACTTCCTTTTAAATTTCAGCCTGAGTTTTCCCCAGTATCTCTATCTCTTTTGTGAAGTCAGTCAGAAGTTTATCCCTATCTTCTTTTAGACTCTCTCGATCTTATTCTAGTTCTTTGATTCATTTGTTCGTGTTCTTTAAATTCCTTGAATTCTTTGATCAGGTTTATGATAGTTCATTTAAGCTCTGTGTCCCGAGTTACATCTAGGAGGTCCTTGTTGTACAGGACTGGGGATGTTTAGCAGAGACATATTATTTGGGATTTTCATTTTATTTGTTGCTGTTGTTGTTGTTAAGATTTTTAACATCAGGTTTCTTTTGCTGTTTATGATTCTGATATTAAACATAAGTGTTTAATTGTTGAATTGAAAACTGAGTTTGCTTATATTTTATATGTGCTTTTGTTGTTTTCTTATTAAGTACGAAAGGTTAGTTGGTCTAGGCTTCAGGTACTCAGTTCTGATTTTGTACTGGAGGGAACAGACACTTCTCACTCAGCTAGTCAGGAGGTCCTCCAGAGGCCCAAGACAGATATCAATCAGGCAGGCTTGAACCCCCTGGGCCCACATCATATGAAGCCAAGGGAGGTGCTTCAGGTGTTCCTGTGCTGGGGGTTTCAAGTCACGAATGCCACCACTGCAGAACACTTGGGAGCTTTCGCTGCTGAACAGGGGTCAACCTCACCCTCCCACTGGGAGAGTGGAACCCACAGGACTGCCATACCATGTGGGGTCCACCTACCTCAGGTGTGCTATTTTAAACCACTAAAGTGTGGTGATTTGTTCCTATAATAACAGGACACTAGATCTGCTGACCATCATTGAGCAGCAATTCCTTGCAAATAAATGAGTGAGTTCTTCCCAAACTACTGGATCCTTGCCTGGGTCTTCGAGTAGCCAACCATGTACCCTGGGAATCCTTCTCCTAGGGCCTCCTCTTCTTTCTTGATGTCCCTCTTGAGTAAGATTTAGGACACAAAGCTGGCCATGGACTGAAGGTGAAGGCAAGGAATTTCTTTAAGCCCAGATTTCTGCATAGCCTGATTCAGATGAATTATTCCCCTTCACCTTTATCCAGTGCAGGTCCCAAGCTCTATGAGATTGCCAAAAAAAAACAAAAAACAAAAAAAAAAAACCCTTACCAGAGCTAAGGTGAGAATAAAAGTCTCCTCCCTCAACTTCCAGCAAAGAAAAGTCCCCCTTCAAATGATAACTTCATCCTCTTCTTTCTCAACTTAAGAAAAAAAAAATCATCAAATACAACTTTAGCTTATGTGAAGAAGCTCCTTGCTAATATTTGTTTTCTTTCTCTCTTTTTCTCTTTTTGTTGATCTTTTTTGAGAGTGGGTCTCCCTTTAGCTCCAACTGGTCTGAAATTCACTATGTAGATGAGGCTGGCCTTGAATTCACAAAGCATCCACCTGGTTCTGCCTCCTGAGTGCTGGGATTAAAGGTGTGTGGCACTATGTCCAGATAATTCTCTTCTTTTCTTTTTTGTTCAAAGCCAATTTTTTTATTGAAGCTCTGTGCATTTAATACAAAATTACAAATCAAATCTAGACCGGTGCCCCCCTCCCTGTCCCCCCACCCCACCAGAGCTCATGCACTCTGCCAAACGTGTTTTTCATCTTTTTCTTTTCTTAGTGATACAAAGGAAACTGAGATATAAAGACTCACGAGGCAACATCTTGTTAGAATGACAGCATCACCAATATGGAATAAGGATATAAAAAAGCCAAGGAGCATTATAGCTCTTAAAACATACACATGCCACCCTTACATTAGGAAGCAGTCATTGATCTCTATCTCTGCCCTGAAGGTATCAAATATCCTTTCAAAACCACATCACAGCTCTAAACAGTCACAACTGAAGTCTAACTGCAGAAGGTGTGTCACTCATTGTTGCTGTGAGAACGTTCTTCACAAAAGCAACTAAGAAGGGAAAGATATATTTTGGTCCCAGTTTGAGGATAAAGTCATTATAGTGTAGGAATTGGAAAGGGCTACATGAATAGCAACCACAACTGTGCTTCTGCACAGTTAATTTTCATTTTTTTATTCAGTCTGAAACCCTAGCCCATGGAATAGTGCTGCCCTGTGCACATTCAAGGTGGATTTTCCACCTCAATTACCCAATGTAGAAATTACCTCACAGGGCTGGAGAGATGGCTTAGTGGTTAAGAGCACCGATTGCTCTTGCAGAGGACCCAGGTTGGATCCCCAGTACCCACATGGTGGCTGAGAACCATCTTTAACTCCAGTTCCAGAGGAATCCAACACCCTCTTCTGACCTCCACGGCATTGCACAACACGGGTGCACAAACCTACATGCAGACAGTACATTCGTACACATAATAAATAAATAAATAAATAAATAAATAAATAAATAAAAAAATAAATAAAAAGAAATTACTTCACAAACATACCCAGAGAACTGTTTCCTAGGTGACACCAAATCCTGTCATGTTGACAAGCAATGTGAACCATCACAGAGGGAATGGAGACTTTGAAATTTTACTTATTATTTGTACTTTTTATGTGTATGAGTGTGTTGCCTGCATGGATGCAAGTGTACCTGTGTCACGCATTGTCCATGGAAGTCAGAAGAGGGTGTCAGATCTCCTGGATCTGGGGTTACGAATGGTCATTAGCCACCGTGAGGGTGTTGGGAACTGAACTCAAGATCCTCTGCAAGAGCAGCCGGTGTTCTTCCATGAGCCATCTCTCCAGCCCCTTACTAGTATTTTTCACCTTTAAGGGAGATTTCACATTTCTTAATCATTTACCTGCATTGGCTCCTTCAACAAAATTATAACAAAATACCATAATTGACAAGTTTATTTTTCACATAACTTTTCCTCTCAATGATACATTATCAGATATTCCATCATTTCCCAAGAGGTCTTATTCCCAAGCAAACCACAGAATGAAAGAGATTATTTATGGTTTTTGCTGTCAAGAGAAGTCATGTCAGAAATAACACTAATAGAAGAAATTAATTGTTGCTTAGGAAGGGTGAGTCTTTTTTGTCCCTAAAACTATCTATAAATGTGTCAACCTCTGAGGACCCCTGGAGGAGGACGATCCTGCAGTGGAGCACTGGAAGACATAGAAGTGGGATCCTATGTCTTGGGGATCATCATGCGTGGATCATGTGGACAGTAGAAAAATCTGTTAAAAGAGTCATCTGGCTCCTCACAAAAGCTCCGTAGACACAGGCCAGGACCTGGAGATCCACTCTCCCTCTAAGTCATTAATACCAAAATTCCACAACAGGTGTCCTTCCCACTGGGTCAGAGGGAACATCCTGCTCATCTCCTCTTCATTAACAGAGTTTGTGTCACAAGACTTTGCTGAGGCCTGATTCCACTGCCCCTAGTGCCCAAATGTACATTTGAATGGACTAAAAGAGAGAATGCACTTTCCCAAGGCAAAGTGCATCCAGGCCTACAGTGTGCCTGGAAACCTTTGTCATGTGGCCATATGGTCCAAATATCCAGCCACAGTTCCACTGACAGCTATGCCTGCACTCACTCTAAAGCATGGGACTGAGATGACACAGAATACAATCTAAGAATGATTTTCTCCAAAGCCCACATGAAGAAAGTAATACTATGATGGTATGGCTTGAAATTTTCTGTGTGCTCTTCCTGATAACCTGTTAATCCATCTCAAGGGTAAGGAGCCTAGCATTTTCTCTTACACTGTTCTGACATTATTTGTAATGCACATGCCCAGGCAAGTGTGAGATCAGTAGTGTTTGGGCACTGGCATTTGCTTCAGAACCTGGGAGAGTGTACAAAATGTGCTGGCTGTTAACAGCCCCCCCCCATCCTTGCCCTATAACCCCAGCACTCAAAGAAAATGGAAATCTATGATACTATAACAGAAGTCCATTCAATGGTTATTTTGGATAACTGCTATAGCTTGGGAATAAGAAGTATCCTTTGGGACCCTAACTCTCAAAGCACCAGGATGCTTAGCATTATCTCCAGCTAGTATCTATTTTTATAAATTTTTAAAAATAATCTCAAGGGTATTGGCTTTGATGTTTTGCTACTCTGTTGTTTACCTTTACATACTACCTGGGACTGTGTTCTAATGAGTCTTGTCAAGAACGAATTGAGTCACACTACAACTGCAAGAAGTCGCAGGCTGTCACCCAGTCTGTCTATCAGAAGCTGGTGACAGGGAAGGTGAGCAGTCACACCTGCTAATTGCATACAGATTATGATTTCAGATTTGTTCTCTGTCTAAAGAGCCTGTTCAGTAAATTCTGTCAGTCTCCCCTCTGCTGAGACTACAAAGTTTTCTGTCATTTCCAGACCTAAAAATTCAGCTTAGTGGCAGGGTCCTGACTGAAGCTCCCCAAAAGTCTGTTTTCTTAAAGAACCTTATTGAGTGTCCCTACATTTGGACATAGTCTTATCTAACTTAGAAAAAAAATAAAGAAATCGCAGCTCACTGGAATGGGAAGTGGAGTAGCTAAAGATGTGGGCTTCTCTTTTATTTTCTAATTTAACATACAAAAAGATATTTAAAGTACTTAGGATGAAAAGTTGCATGGCATGACTATCAACAGATTAGTTATCAGTGTGCTCAACATTTCTTGTTAAGATTATGTTGTTATGAGGGAAAAGAATATTGATGCAAAAAAGTAATGAAGCCAGGACCATAAATTACTTGTAGAAACTGGTAAGGCTATTCTTTAGACATGCTTCTAAGGTGAACCCTCTGTAGTTGCTAGGTCTGCTGGTAAATTGCTTCAGTTCTTATTTTCCTGATAGTTTGTCCAGGCACAGGGCATCTTTCATACTCTGATTGCAAGGCTCCCTAGAGAGTTCTGGAGCTAATTATATAATCATACTCCCAGCAGTGTGGCAACATAAATTTCAATTTATAAATGAGGTCACAGAGTCACCAGGAGGTCAGATGACATATTCAGCATCCACAGAGTTCTAGTGAATGTTAATGTTTGCCTTGCAAGCTCAGAGTATCATACTTAAAACTTTGCTCATGCACGGAATGTTGGGACTAAACAAGGATTATTTGTACTTTATGAAAGTTTTTTTTTTAATTAACAGTGTTACTAATGGTAAACTTTCAAGATTTCATAAGTTTGTTTTGCTAAGAAAATGTAACTTTATATGGCTACAGGAAATATATTCATGTATCTAAATTTTAAGTCATTATCCTGGAAATAATTGTTAGACAAAGGTGAGTTTTAATCACCAAAATTACATTTTGGTTTCACTTATTCTAATAACATATTTCTTCCTTAAACAGATGGAATTAACAAATTCAATTGTGTATTGGTGACTCAAGGTCATTATTATAAGATTCCTCAGAGACTCTGTGAGGGGAAATAAATGATGGCTCATTTTTTGAGTTAAAATTAATCAGTGTTTATTATGAAATTACTTCATTAGTATTTAAGGAAAATGTAGATCCCAATATGCTGATGACATTAAAGATAGCTACTAGTAGAATTCAAATAAGATTATCTGTTTCTAAGGCATGAGCAGAAAACTTCTATAGCACACAAAGGAAACACCAAGGAAGCATGAATTCAAATCAAAACTAATTTTATATTATTTGCTTATACAACAAATAGGAATGGTTCATTTTCCTTCTGTAAATATAATTAGAAAAACAAATAAAAATTGCTAAGGTTTTACATTAATTCAAGAGTCTAGAATTATGTCAAAAGAAAAGATCAAATATATGTTGCTGCATCTTAAAACAGAATAAGCTTTCCAATTTAAATGTCCAAAGGATATTTTTACCAAGCTAATTTACTAAGATATGACCTCCCTACTTTACCTCTGCTTGCCATGAGCATCTATTGCCCCTACACAAATAGAATTGTTTCTGTTATTTCTTTTTGCATTTTTAACTGAATTTTTGCAATGTTCATACAATCTGGTTTGATGGTCTTTAGAGTTGTTCCTCTCTCTGCTCCTCTCTTCACCTACACATGGCCTTGAAAGTATGTTTTATGTCCCCAAATGTCCTTCAGTGTGGATCCATCCATTAGGCCCACGAAGAGTCCTAAACCTGTAAGATATTGTCTTTCCCCATCTCCACAGCTATCTATTGCCCAAAGTTCCTAGGTTGGGATGGGATTTCTTACCTACTTCCATGTCTATGCTGTGATTTTTGTCTGATTTGGGCTTCTAAAGGACTTGTGCATGGTGTCACCATTGCTGTGAGTTTATATGAGTAACTGTGCAGCTATCTGGAAGCCTCTGTTTCCTCGTGGTCATCTACCCCCTCTGGCTTTTATAATTTTCCACCTCCTATTCCACAATGATCCCCAAGCTTTGGGAGGTAGTGGTTTGAAATAGCTGTCCTTTTCAGGGATACACATTCTGTAGCCTCTTGCTCTCAGAACACTAGCCAATTGTTTGTTTCTGTTTTAATCACTGTCTGCTACACAAGGAACCTTCTCTGGTGAGAGTTATGATACATTGATTTTAGGTGTGGAGGTTACATTGAAGATGCTTCATCTCTGTGTCTGACCAGTTCTGGAATTCTGTAGTAGTCTCCATCTGCTGAAAAAGAAGCTTCTTTAATAAAGGATGAATGGTATACTTGTCTGTAAATATGAGTATCCATATTTAGAATAAAGTAAGAAATTACATTGGTCTGGGGATATGGGAAAAGTAGGTTTTAATCTAGAATCTAGGAACTCTCCTAAGTTTACAAAGTCAATATGGAAACATCAGTAGCCTTTCTACATAAAACTAACAGGCAATCAAAGATAGAGTTCAAGAAGCACTTCCATTCAAAATGGCCTCAAAAATATCTACTGATAAACCTAACCGAAGACATTAAAGGCATATTCAATGAAAATTTAAAATTTTTAAGGACATTGAGGAAGACATAAGGAGATGGAAAGATCTCCCATGCTCATGGATTAGTAAAATCAATATAGTAAAATGACCATCCTACCAAAAGCAATTTATAGTTTCCATACAATTCCAATCAAAATCCCCCATGATAGTCTTCACAGAAATGGAAAAATCCATCCTTAAATTCATATGGAAACACAAAAGACCCCAGATAACCAAAACAATACTGAGTACAAAGAGCAATGCTGGGGGCAATGCCATACAAGACCTCAATCTATATTACATAATACTATATTGCATATTCATAAGACCCCACAGTACTGGTACAAAAAGAGACTTGTAGATCAATGGAACAAAATAGAACAAAGTTCAGTGTATACAACTACAGCCCACCTGATATTTATGCTTAGTCATTTCAGAAAACTAGTTGTAAACAATCCAGAAGAATTTAAGAGAAACAATATCTAACATTCTTCTCTTCTAAGTCACCCTAAACTCACTATGAGTTAATCCTTTTTACTTCCATTAGGGAAGATGTCCTCTGAAGTAGCAACACCAGCATTCTATTCTTTGGAAGTTTAAGCATTCACTAATGACTAAACCAGAGGGATTTATTTTCTTTTTTATTGGACTTTTGTGCATTTCATACAATACATTTTGATCACATTTCAACTCCCTTCCCTATAAATACCCCTCTTATAGTGCTCCACCATACTTCAGGTAGTCCATCTTACATATTAAGGCCTACCAAGTCACATTGGTGTTCCACATGTCTTTCGGTGTGGGTCTATCCACTGGATCCAGCTTAACCTATCTAGAGTTGTACCCTTAAAGAGAACTGACTCTCCCTCTCCCCACAAGGATCAGTTGCCAATCCTTTATCAGCCAAGGTTGGGGCTTCTTAGATATGTCTCCACTTCTAGGATATTTTCCCAGTCTGTGCCTTCATGGATCTTTTGCATGCTGTTACCCTTGCTGTGAGTTCATATGAGTATATTCCTAGCCATCTGAAAAACTGTTCGTGTATGTGTGTGTGTGTGTGTGTGTGTGTGTGTGAGAGAGAGAGAGAGAGAGAGAGAGAGAGAGAGAGAGAGAGAGAGATAATCTACCACTTCTAGCTCATAAAATCTTTCCAGCCTCTCATCCACAATGGTCACTGAGCCTTGGCTGCAGAGGTTTGATACAGGGTCTTATTCAGTGATAAATTCTCTACAGTTTCATTCTCTGCCCTTTGGCCAGTTATAGCTTTCTGGGTTATCACCATCTGTTGTCTGAGGAAAGTTTGGTAGTGAGAGCTTAAAAATATATTAATATTCTTTCTTCCCCTTGTTCTGTGATATTCCCTGAAATTCAGGAGTATATGTTGCATGGTACACATGTCACTTAGGGCCGGGCACCTCACACATGCTTATTCTCTACATTTGAACAGTTGTAGAACTTTGTAATAGTCTCTGTCTGTTGCAAAAAGAAATTTCTTTGGTGTGTGGTAAGAGGTGTGCATGTCTGTAAATATAAGGACTTGTATTTAGAATATAGTAAGAAATTAATTTGATCTAGGGATGTGCCAGATGAAGATATTACTCTAGGATCTATGACTTCTCCTGCCATGAGTATTTGGCTATGTTAACTGTACCACACATATGTTCCCACCCAGTGAGTGGTCCTTAGAGCTAATTAAATATCTCTTGATTACCACCAAGACAGAAGTGCCACTACTGCACCAGTATAAACTGTTTGCTGGTCCAGTCGTTGTTGTGGTTCATAAACTTTATAGTTGGATAGGATCACTGATTGGTTTTCATAGAACTAAATCAGCTTTACTGAAAGAAGCTCATCTTACATCTGTGCATATTGGTGTCACACCCAGTTTACAGACATTTCACATAGTCCGAGGAAAGAGACTCACATCCAGAGAGCATGCTATTTTAGCCTCCCTGAAAACACATGCTCATTGGGAACATACATGGCAGTACTCTAGTGTCTTTATACTGTGTCTGTTTCAACTGGAAGCTCCCCACCAGTTCTCTATGCCCCATTTTCCAAGCCTATAATTTTCAAATATGTGATTTCTTAGTTCCAAACAACTAGGAACTCTCCACATACTCATGCAGTTTTTAAATGTGTTAGGATTGAATCGAAGTAAAAAGCCAAATATGAAACTTAATGCAAAAATCCCTCGGTGGGTAAAACATTAACACTGTTATTTAGGGACAATAGCCAACTGGACCTGAAATTTTGTAGCCATTGAAACTTGGTGCCAAAACTTGAACCAATTCATTTGTAAATCAGGTTTAATTTTTTTCCCTCCAGTTAACTGAGCATAAAGATATAAGGACCATGAGAATACAGGTGAAGGTTAAGAGAGGAGACACAAGGTAGATGGGGTCAAAAGTATCTGGGTCGGCTGGTAACAGGGCATATTTTTGCTATTTACACCTTTTAGGGCCTGGCCTGTTATTTACGACTTCAACATGACAAGCTGTTGCTCTGAGTATTCAACCATATGGTCCAGAGGACAAGATAAAACTCTGTTTTTAATGAGCAGCTGAAATTCCAGTAACTTTGATATTTCCTAATTAGACCTTCATTGCATATGAGACTTTACTATCAAACTAAAAGCTATTGCTCAAAAAGAGAAGGTATCTTCAGATGAAGGCATTTTTTTCATTCTAACCTTCAAGGTATCTAAGCTGGGGTTCTTCTCTTAGGTCTTATAAAAGATTATATACTGTTCTATAAACCACAGATACTTTGCACATCGTTAGATTTACTCTGTCATATAACATAGGTGAGCAGGCTGAAATTGCTGCAGTACTTTCTCTTACCCTGTTTCTAATTGAATCTGGGAGCCATGTGGTTCATGTTAATTCATGAAAATGCATAAGTATTTGTAAATCCCAAAGGTCAGAAAATTCCACTTATTTTAGAGTAATAGATATGAAAGGTACATTGTCCTTTCTTTCTCCTGATGAAAATGTGTCATAATTCAGTACACTAAACCCTAAAAGAATCACTGAGAATGAGTCCATGAATTCTCATGAGGTATGCCACATCTTAGGGTCTCAGATGTTGTAGTCCACTTATGAGGAGGCAGAAATAGGGCATATAGAAGTCAGCAGCCAACAAAGCTGGTATTTTCCTGAGATGGTACCTCATGGCATTAGGCTATGAATGAAAATCCTAAGGGAAGGATGAACCTGTTACCTGTACCAAAATCCAACTCAATAGAAAAAGAGACAGACCAGAAACCGGTTTGAGTTCCACAAAGATATTGTACAATAACCCCCATGATCTAACCTGAATTAAGTAACAAACAGCTTGGGGCTGGAGAGATGGCCTAGCGGTTAAGAGCACCGACTGCTCTTGCAGAGGACCTGGGTTCTATCCCCAGCACCCACATGGTGGCTAAGAACCATCTGTAACTCCAATTCCAGAAGAACTCCAGTTCCAGGGGAATCCGAGACCCTCTCCTGACCTCCGCGGCATTGCACGACACGGGCGCACAAACCTACAGGCAGACAGTACATTCATACACATACAAAAATAAAAAATAAAAATAAATTGTTTAAAAAAAAGTAACAAGCAGCTGGCTACTCTGCAACTAACAGAGTTAACTTCATAAGACAACTCAGGGGACAGGGAACCCAGCACCCATGCCAACAAGAAAGAAGTATCAACTGACATTATAGCATTTTCTATTTACTCAATCTTTGCTTCACTTTTTTATCATTTCTTATTGGTTTTGTATTATATGTCTTGAATGAGCTTTATGACTATTCTTTTTCTTCATCTATTCGTTTATGTCTCTCTCCTTCTTCTCTTACCTCTGACCTCTTACCTGTTACCTCTCATTCCTTTTTTCTTTTTCTCTTCTTCAATCTGTTTCTCTTTTTACTTTTTAGTTATAATTTTTTCTATATCATCAACAGTTTTGAATTCTGACTATCCTAACAATATCCTAACTCCTTTATTTCCTAACTTTACCAGGGATGTAATTGAAGTACCCTACTACTTTTAATTGTTCTTTAGTATCAGATATGTTTTGAAATCATTAACCCTGTTACTGTTACCGCTGTCTTTTTATTCCCTGTAAGTTTTAATGGCAATCACAATCTCAAGAGATCACCCAGTATGAAGATGGACATAATATATAACTGACCAGAAGAGTGGGCAAATAAAATACAAACTGGAAGTTATAATATATAACTGACAAGAAGAGTGGAAAAATACAAACATACAAACAGAAACATTATGACAAGTAAGCCAGTATGAAACTTCCAAAAGCTCATGACTCCACAGTAACTGAACTAATGATAAAGAAGTGACTGCCTGGCCAGATAAAGAGTTTAAAATCTCATTGTAAAATAGGTACAGTGACTTCAAAGATGATTCAAACAAGTAGATGAATGAAGTAATAAAATTAACCAAGGACCTACATAAGAAAGCCATCAGTATAGAATAGAAAGCCAGCAAAATGACCAATAAATTCAAAATCATGGAGATTTATGAATTTCAGCAAGGTAATTGAGACTATGAAAGAACAAACAGAAATTAAGCAACAACCAATCAAACCAAAATCACCATGGAAATCATTATCAACAGACATGAATAAAAAGAAAGAATCTCAGGGATGGAAAATAAGGTCAGTGAACTATTTTACTCATATAGTAATAAGGAAAAAATAAGCACAACACAACTTTTAAAAACTCTGGGAGTTACAGGGAGACCCTGTCTCGAAAAGACCAAAAAAACAAACAAACAAACAAAAAAACTCTGGTAGTTGATAAGGAGACAAAAAATCCCAAGAATCCACAGAGTAGAAAAGTAAAGGCAAATAAAGGCAAAGGAAACCAGATGGATGAAATTATAGCAGAGAGTATCCATACTCCAGGGAATGTGCTGTAAGAATAAGAGGCATTCAGAAACCCTAATAGACATGGCCAGAAAAGAACCAAGACCCATCATCATTACATATTTGAATTATAATGCATAGAAACAATATTAAAAGTAGCAAGAGAAAAAGTCAAGCTCATCAGAATAACAGTAGACCTTATACCAGGTATCCTGAAAATCAGGAAAGCATGGAAAAATTTATTTCAAACCCTGAAAGTAAATAATTTCTAATCCAAATTATAACGTTCAGCAAAGATATCTTTTAAAACTGATGAGGAGAGGCAAGTGAGAAGACTCAGTGATAAACCACTTGCCATGCAAGCATGAAGACCAAAGTTCAGATTGTGGCACCCACATAAAAAGCATGCCAGGCAGGATGGCTTTCTTGTTATGTTTTCGCTTGGGAGTCAGTGACAGGGGAAGCTAATCAGCTAGATTTCCAGAATCAGTGAGCTTCTGGCTCAGCAAGAGACCCTGCTCCAGTACATAACCAGTGATCAAGGAAGATACTCAAACTCAACCTCTGGCCTCTACACTCACATGCATGGTGCCACATCTGTGCTCCCCCACCTTTGTTAACATGCATAAATGTGCACACACACCACACACAAACAAACACATGTAAAAATTAAGGAAGAAATAAAGACCTTCCAAAATTAGAACAAAGTAGAGCAATTTGTGAGCACAAAGCCATCAATATACATGATACTTAATGAAATTCTACACACAGAGGAAGAGGAAAGACACTCCTAACAGGAGAGAGTAAACTCACAAGAACAGATCAATAATTAAATATTAACAAAGAATTGAGCTGAGCAAATCAACAAACCCATAGAACGAATGAGCAAAATATTAAAAACAGAGTGCAGACCATTCAGAAAAACAATTAACAAAATCACAGCAATAATCAACTTTCCATGAATAATAATCCTAAATCTTAATGGTTTCAACTTCTAACTAAAAGGTGCCGGCTAATTTATTGGATCAATTAAAAAGATTAAAACTAGATTAGTACAACAGCAAAACAAAAGAAAATTATAGACCAATATCTCTGATCAATATGAACAAAATTGTTTTAAATAAAATTGCAAAGTAAATTCAACAACATTAAAAAAAAAATAAAGCTTCATTCCAGGTATCCAAGGATGGGTTAACACATGCAAATCAAGAACTCAAATGCAGCACACAAATGGATTAGAAAACATTTAATTCATGATCATGTTAGTAAATGCAAAAAAGACCTTTGACAAAGTTCAACATCTTCCCATAATAAAACCCTAGAAGAACCTGGGAATAGGAAGAACACAAGTCAGCACAGTAAAAGCTAAATATAAAACCCCTATAACCAACATTACACTAAATGCAGAAAAACTGAAAGCACTTCTTCCACTATCAGGACCAAGACAAGGGTGTCCCCTATTTCCACTCTTATTTAATATAATACTTTAAATCATATCCAGGATAATTGCACAAGGGAAAAAACAAAAGGGAAATAAATAGGAAATCAAACTTTCAAATTATACCTATTTTCAGATGATAAGCTCCTATATTTAAAGCACCTTAAAAACATTATCAGAAAATTCTTAGTTATGACTAATGTAATCAATAAAATAACTGTATCCATATTCACTATCCAAAATTATTAACTTTTCTTTATATTAATAACAAATACACATAGAAATAAATCAGATCAGTTCCATTAGCAATTGCATCAAAAATAAATTAAAGAAAAAAAGCTAAGGTGGTGATGGACTTCTACATGAAAATTTTAAAGTATCACAGCAACTTTTAAAAGTACAAGAAAATAGAAAGATTCCCTATGCTCATAGATTGGCTGATTTAATTTTGTAGAAATGACCCTACTGATGAAAAAGATCTACAGATTTAATGTAATCCTCATTCAAAACTCCAGTGCCATATTCACATAAATAAAAACAGCAATCTTGAGAGTCATAAGGAGGCACAAAGGACCCCCAAATATCCACATCAATCCTTAAAAAGCAATACTTAGAAAAGCTATCCTGGGGGTATCCCAATACCTGATTTCAAGTCATTCTACAGAGCCATAATAATAAAAACAGGATGGTACTGGCACAAAAATAGACATGTAGCCCTATGGAATAGAAAAGAGATGTCAGAAGTAAACATATAATTCTAGAGCCAATTGATACTGTTTTACAAAAAGCCCCAAACATACAATGTAAAAAGCCAGCCTCTTCCATAAATGTTGCTATAAAAACTGGGTATCAGACTGGAGAGATGGTTCACTGGTTAAGTGCATTGGCTGCTCTTGCAAAGGATGCAAGTTCTGTTCCCAGGACGCACATGGCAGCAAGCAACTGTCTGTAACACCAGTTTGCATTAGTAAATAAAGGGAATACCACAGTGCTTGCTCTTTGATTTGTCTTCAAGCCTCATTCTTTTAAAGTTTGAAATATATTATAGCATATATTATTTATGCATGATAATATATTCTGTATGAATATTGCATATAGTCATATGATCTCCACATTGGAAAAATATTATGGCTCAGTCAATGGTTGCTTTGGAGGATCTCTTCCTCTAGACCAAAACCTAACATCAGTTTTAGCTTGGATATGGGAGTGTTAAGTAAGCATTTGTGAAACACCATTACCCAAGCATGTGAAAACACCCAAGGTAAGTAGAAGAAAAGCTTTTACTGATTCAGAAAAGCACCAAGCTATTGACAGTCTCTCTCTCTCTCTCTCTCTCTCTCTCTCTCTCTCTCTCTCTCTCTATATATATATATATATATATATATATATATATAAACCCAAAATCTCATAATTGATGAATGGATAATAAAAATGTGGTGCACTAACACAATAGAGTTCTACTCAGCAGTAAGATGAAATTTATGAATTTTCAGGTATATTTGAGTAAATTTCCTGATGTAACACTGGGAGCCAGGAAAATAGAAAAGATATACAGAGGTAAAAAACAGAAGGAACATGGAAGAGGGGGAGAGTTGGAAACAGATATTACCAGAGGTTAGATGAGGGAAAGTGGGAGAGTTCAGCTTGGAGGAGAGGAGAGGAGGGAGGGACATGCAAGAGGTCAAGGTGTTGTGGGGGGTGAGGGTACTCAGGAGGGAGGATCACGGGAGATGTGTGCTATTGGGGGGAGGGTGGGGAAAATGTAGGCACTGGGACTGAGGAGGGAAGAAAGAAGTTAGATAGGAGGAAAAACATAAAGATGAAGGAATCTCGAGGGGCTAGGGAACCCAGAAGGAAATGCAGTGCCCCCATAACCCCATGAGAAATGAGCATATAGTGTCTTAACAGGTGTTTGGCAAGGAGCAGACTGCTAGACAGAAGAGAACTCCCTTTGAGTGGTAGCTGATAGTGGCTCAGGAGACTCCCAAAATAACACAGGTTTTTGCCAAAGGTATTAGTTATCTCCCAGAACTAATAGGTAGGAACCTACTGATGATAACAGGACATACTTGGAACATGGGCCTTGGAGCAATGGAGGAGAAACTGACCTGGAAACCTTCTACCTGAAGTTTAGCTCTTATAAACCTAGATAATAGACAAGCTGCTAAAGGAAAAGATCAATCAATGGTCCAACCCAGACCTAAAGTTTAATGACTGTAGCAACCAGTACAGCATGCTACTTTTATTGGAGCAATGGTGGCACTTTATCTGGGGAGTAATCAACAGCTACCTAATTGGACTTAAAGCCCTCTCAATAGGAGTGAACTCATGGGTGGCTCTCTAATTGTATCCAAATGCACATGGCTGGAGAGGACATAGATCCTAGGAAAACGCTAGCTCTGTCATATCTCTAGACAATGATATTTCTTACCATAAAGTAAACATGGATCCTTATATTTACAGAGAAGCATACCATGCACCACTCATCATGGAAACTTCTGATTGCAACAGATGGAGGCTACTATAGAGTTCCACAACTGGTCAGACATAGAGAATATACATCTGAGAAATGCCCAGTCCTGAGTGACACATCTACAGTTGAATCTCTGCACCTAAATCTCATGGAACACATCAGAGTGAGGTATAGAGAGAAAATTAATACATTTCTCAGCCCCCACCAGTGAAGATTCCTTCACTGGTACAAGAAAGTGCAGTGTGATGCACACAAAAGGCCACAAATGGCCAAGTTTTAGAGAATAAAGACTACAGACAGTGGTTAAGAGGACTCTTAATATTTCAAAGGACAGTTAGGGGTTTGAATGAGTGTCCCCATAGGCTTTAAGTATTCAGACATTTTGTGTCCAGTTGGTGGCACTGTTCTTGGAGTTCTTAGAAGGTGTGGCCGTGCTAGAGGAAGTACATTATTGGAGGCAGGCTTAGTGAGTTTAACAAGCCTTGCGGTCTCTAGTAGCTCTCTCTGCTTCCTGTGCTCACTTCGAGATGTGACCCTCGGCTTGCTGCTCCAGCCCCGGCCACCATGCCTCCCACCACAATGGACTCTAATTCCCTGGAACCATCAATCGTAAACTCAAATAAACTCTTCCTTTTATAAGTTCCTTTGGTCATAGTGTTTTATCACAGCAACAGAAAAGTGACTAATACAGTTATTTGGTACCAGAGAGTGGGCTGTTGGCTATGAAGAACCTGACCATGTGGATGTTTGGAGAAATGTGGAAGACTTTGGAACTTTGGGCTAGAAAAGCTGTTGACTACTGTAAGCAGAGCTTAACTTGCCATTCTAGTAGAAGCCTGGAAGAAAGCATTGCTGCAAAAAATGTAGTTGCAGGGGAAAATAAAGACTTAGGCAGTAACTGGGATATTTTGATAAAGAGTCTGGCAGCAGTTTGCCCACAGCCCAAATGCTTGCCTGATGCTAAGTTGAAAAGTAATGGAATAATGTCTTTGGTGGAGGATATTTCAAGACAGCCTAATGTAGAAATGATGGCATGGCTCTTAATGGTGAATATTGTGCAGATCTACAGTGAAGAAGAGCAGATGGGGCAGAAAGAAATGCAGAATGTACAGTTTGGATCTGAAACTGCACTAGGAAGATTAAAGGTGTGGCCAAGGCATGTGAAGGAGAGGAGACTAAAGTGATTAAGGAGAGGCCTAGCTATTTACAAGTAAACAATGGAAAAAGTGAGATTAAAGTGATTAAGGAGAGGCCTTGAGATTTACGAGTAAACAACAGAAACAGTACCTTCAGGGCAAGACCACACCCATCTAATCCTCCAACTTTTGAAAGGAAAATACTGAAAGCATTTTCTACTCCAACAAGTCCAGGGCAGAGAAAATTTGCAAATGTGGTTAAAGTAGGAGAGAGTCCATCCGGAACTTGCAGCCAAATTTGGCAATTTCATTCACGTGGTGCTGGCTTTAGAGGCACGAAGGATGCAAGAGTGAAGGGATTATCAGTTCTTCCTCTGAGGTTTCAGAGAGCCACAGAGGCCAGGCAGAGTGCAGCAGGGGCGTACCTGAATAAAGAAGGCCCTGATAGGCCATTGCGTGAAGCTGTGAATGTGAAGCCTGGTTGGCAGCGGAGACCCCAAGACGACTTTTGAGATGCCAAACCTGTGAGATATTTGCCAAGGAGAGTTCATACAGGGAGTGGTACCAGCCTAAGAAAGAAATGTATGTTGCAAGCAAAGCTGGAACTGCTGAGCCATCTAAGCCCTTTGGAAGTCAAGTCCCAGAAGTTGCATGTGGAGCTACTGGACTTGGCGTTTGCCCTGCTGGGTTTTAGTCTTGTTTTGGTCCAGTATTTCCACACTATGCCTATATTCCTCCCTTTTAGAATGGGAATGTGTATTTGGTTCCACTGTATGTTGGGAGTTTGTAATTTGCCTTTTGATTTTACAGGAGCTTACAGTTAGGAGATTGGCCTGAGTCTCAGAAGAGACTTTGGACTGTAGACTTTTGAATGGCATTGAAACTGGAAAAGACTATGGGGACTTTTAAGGTTGGACTAAATGCATTTTGCATTTTATATGGTCAGGAGCCTATGGTGGCCAGGGCTTGGAATGTGGTGGTTTGAATGAGTGTCCCCCATAGGCTTTAAGTATTCAGACATTTTTTTCTCCAGTTGGTGGCACTGTTCTTGGAGGTCTTAGAAGGTGTGGCCATGCTAGAGGAAGTATGTCACTGGGGGCAGGCTTAGTGAGTTTAACAAGCCTTGCAGTCTCTAGTCACTCTCTCTGCTTCCTGTGCTCATTTTGAGATGGGACCCTCGGCTTGCTGCTCCAGCCCCGGCCACCATGCCTCCCGCCACAATGGACTCTAATTCCCTGGAACTGTCAATCGTAAGCTCAAATAAACTCTTCCTTTTATAAGTTCCTTTGGTCATGGTGTTTTATCACAGCAACAGAAAAGTGACTAATACAGGACACAAAGAAAACCTGCTATTGTGCAAAGAAATCAGAACAGAAATCCCCAAAATATGAGATTTCCTAATTTCAGAGAAATAATCTACTTGTGAGCTTGCAAACATAAACATATATATTATTTTCTTAATAAAATAATTATACAGCATGTCTTTCTTCCCTTAAACTATTAGCCACTGTATGAAGGAACCACAAGTGTTTTCACTTCCAGCAACTGCTGTCTAACCATCTGCAGATGATTGTGAACTAAACCATGCTGATGGAAAGCCATACCTCACTGTTGTGAAAATGAACATCTATGTGAAATGAGAGGGTCTGTTACTAATATTGAATCTTATGATCTACAAGCTAGATCTTACCCATGTGTTACACAGCAGAGGGAACTGAGCTTGGAGAAGGACTGGGCTCCTTGAAATTCACTAAAATGTTGTCAGTATTCTAGTTACTGTCTATTGATGTCACAAAAACTGGCAAAATAAAACATAAAACAGGCCTGTAGATCAATGGAACAAAAATTGAAGATCCAAATGAGCATGTTCAATTTCAGCCACCTCATATTTGACAAAGGGGCCAAGAAGACTCAATGGAAGAAATACAGCATCTTTAGCAAATGGTGCTGGAATAACTGGATCAGCACTTGTAGAAAAATAAAATTAAAACCCTACCTCTCACCCTGCACGAAAATCAACTCCAAATGGATCAAGGATCTCAACATGAAACCTGAAACTCTGAAGGTGATAGAAGAAAATATTAGCAGCAACCTACAAGACATAGGCATAAGAGAAGACTTTCTAAACCAGATAGCAGGTACACAGGAAATAAGGTTGACAATTAGCAAGTGGGACTTCATTAAACTCAAAAGCTTCTGTACAGTGAAAGAAATAATCAGGGAAATGAAGAGAAAACCCACAGAGTGGGAGGAAACCGTCACCTCTGAGACATCTGACAGAGCATTAACTTCCAGAATATATAAACTTCGCAAAAAACAAAGAAGCAAGAAAACAAATGACTCACTCAAAAGATGGAGTAAAGAACTGAACAGAGACTTCACAAGTAAGGAAAAAAAGATGGCTGAGAAACATCTTAAAAAGTGTTCAATATCACTAATAATTAAGGAAATACAAAGAATTAAAATGACTTTAAGGTACCATCTCACTCTGATAAGACTAGCTATGGGGCTGGAGGGATGGCCTAGTGGTTAAGAGCACCAATCACTCTTGCAGAGGACCCAGGTTCAATCCCCAGCACCCACATGGTGGCTGAGAACCATCTATAACTCCAATTCCAGGAGAACTCCAGTTCCAGGGGAATCTGACACCCTCTTCTGACCTTCGCGGCATTGCACGACACGGGTGCACAGACCTACATGCAGACAGTACATTCATACACATAGAAAAATAAATAAATAAGATTAAAAAAACTGGCCATGATCAAGACAACAAATGATACCAAATGCTGGAGAGGTTGAGGAGAAAGGGGAACACTCATCCACTGCTGGTGGAGATGTAAACTTGTACAACAACTGTGGAAAACAGTGTGGAGAACCTTAAAAGATGAAAAATGAGCCTACCACCTGACCAAGTCATACCACTCCTGAGTATGTACCCACAAGACTCATCCTACCCCAGAGATACATGCACATCCATGTTCATTGAAGCTCTCTTCAAAATAGGGAAGAGCTGGAACAAACCCAAGTGCCCCTTGTGTGGTACCTCTACACAATGGCGTTCTATGCAGTGGTAAAGAAAGGTGGCATCATGAACTTTGAAGGTAAATGGATGGAACTAGAAGACATCATATTAAGTGAAGTTACACAGTCCCAGAAAAACAAATGACAAATGACAAATGGTATCCCTCATTTGTGGATGCTAGCACCAAGTACCTAATTGTAAGACAAACTGAGCAATGTTAATGTTATATTCCTCGTTAGCTGAAAGCAACTGTGCTCCTATAATGTGAATCCCTTAGAGGCTCTAGAATTAACCTACTACTTATTTTCAGACTTTGTAATCTTGACATATGGGTGGAGGGTATGTGTGCATATTTTAGAGTAATATAAAATTAAAAGGGAAAAATGTGAATCCTGAAATATGATTGGGATATAACATACAGTTTACTTTCAGACAACAAAATTTTAGTATAGGTGATGCATTTATGCATGTGTTGAAGCAATATAAATTGGAGGGAACAACAACAAAAGAACTGGGACAAAGAACTGACTGAAAGAGTAAAGTTCTCCCCAAAACAATAATCCTCTCTTTGAAAAACTTTAAAAAGACTCAGAAAAGAAAAATACAAGACATGCATGGCAGAATACATGAACTTGGGTGGGGTGGGGGCATGGAAAAGGAAATGAGTCTAAATTGGACTGAGAAATGATGTATGAAATGCACAAAATTTCAATCAAAATATTTTATGAAAGAATTTATAGAAAATTAGACCATGCTCAGTTGAGCATCTGTGAAGATCAGACTGGCCTGTGAGCATGTGTGTGGGGAATTGTCTTGACCATGAATTCCCTCATGATGGACTGTGACCTGCAAGTGTAAGACAAAATATACCCTTTCCTCCCTGAAGTCACTTTTACTTTATTTATTTATTTATTTATTTATTTATTTATTTATTTATTTAATTTCTTTTTGTCTTTCTGAGACAGGGTCTCCCTGTAGCCCCAGCTGTCCTGGAATTTGCTCTGTAGACCAGGCTGGTCTTGAACTCACAAAGATCCTCCTGTCTCTGCCTCCCGAGTGCTAGGATTAAAGGCGTGCGCCATCACGCCTGGCTTGAAGTCATTTTTAATCAGAATGGTTTTATGACAGCAACAGACTGAAACTGGAACATGGGATACCAACAGTTTTTTGTCTGGACTTGAGGCCTCCTCCCCAAGAGAGAATTTATGCCTGGCACTTGTAAACATGGTCAAAAGCCCTTGGTTGGGATGCTCATAGGTGCTAGGGAATTAACCTATTGCTGTTGTTTAGGTAATTGGCTGTATTGTCAAGCTGCCATCTAAAATTTATGTTTGTACACATAGGTCAGTGCTGCTCTCAGCCTTAGCCAGGGAAGTTTCTTTTTACCACTGGCAACAGTTAATGCAGAAGCTCACATCTAATCAAAGTGCTGAGACTGTACAGCTGCTGAGAGCTTATCCCAGATAGGACATCTATAGCAACTGCCCCCGGCTCCACACTCAGGGAACCTTGAGGAAAAAGGGGTAGAAAGAATATAAGAGAGAGATCTAGAAGAGTGTGAGAAGTACTGTCCTCAGGACATGACAAGACCATTTCTCTCATGAACTCACAGCAGTGGTGGTGGCCAGTACAAGACCTGCACAGGATCCAGTCAATCGACATGCCAGCATGGATGGGGAAGGAGCTTACCCCTCTCCTTAGCTGAGAAACTATTGGCTGTAGATAGCTGCTGGGTGAGGGAGAGTGAGTTTTCCTTTAGAAGTGTGGGCACTGGTACATTGTCCATGCTCCAGTGGATGGTACCACACCCATGTGCACAAGACAGAGCAGTAACTGGAGACAGTGGGTTATAAAAGAAGGGGAAGGAGGAAGAAGGGGAGAAGGAAAAGGAGGAGGAAGAGGAGGTGGAGGAGGGGGGCATAAAAACAAGGTAGGAGAAATGGCTCAGCAGCTATAGCACTGGCTGCTCTTGCAGAGGACAGGGTTCAATTTCCAGCACCCACATGGTGGTTAATTACCATCTGTAACTCCAGTTCCAGCAGAAAAGACTCCCTTTCTGGCCTTTGTGGACACCTGCACACATGTGACATACACTCACAGAGACACACAATATTAGAAAAATAGGAGGGGGATATGTAGAAAGGTTCAGGGGGAATAAGAAGTGGTAAGTATGATCAAGATACATTGTGTATCTGTGCGAATGCGTCAAAAACAGACATTAAAATTAAATTATAATAAGTGTATTCTTAGAGGGGATGGATGGAGGAAAGAAATTTAAAGATTTGTTATTTAATTTTTTTTTTTTGGTCTTTTTCGAGACAGGGTCTCCCTGTAGCCCCAGCTGTCCTGGAATTCGCTCTGTAGACCAGGTTGGCCTTGAGCTCACAAAGATCCACCTGTCTCTGCCTCCCAAGTGCTAGGATTAAAGGCATGTGCCACCATGCCCGGCTTTTGTTATTTAATTTTTAAATCATTCATATGTGCATATGTGTGGGTATATGCCTATGAATGCAGGTGAAGATGAAGGCCAGAGAGAGTGCTATATTTCCTGGAACTGGATTTACAGGTGGTTGGGAGTATCCCAACATGGCTGTTAGAACTGACTCAGGTCCACTACAAGAGCAGTACCTGCTCCTAACCTCTGAGCCAATTCTCCAGCCTCCATAAACTTTTACAAAATAATCATCTCAGAAGTTAGAGTGATAGCTCAGTGGTTAAGAGCACTGGCTATTCTTGCAGATGACATGGGTTCAATTCCCAGCACCCACATCCAACCATCCATAGCTCCTGTTCCAGGGGACCCAATTGCTCCATCTATTCTCCACAGACACCAAATGACAGGGGTGAACTTATATATGTGCAGACAATGCACTTGTATATATAAAATAATAATGATAATAATAATAATAATGAGGCAGGCAGATCTCTGTGAGTTCAAGTCCATCTTAGTCTACATAGTGAGCTCCAGGCCAGCTGAGACTAAAAGGGAGACCCTGTCTCACAAAGACCAACAATAATAATAATAATAATAATAATAATAAAAGTCTCTATTAGGGCTGAATAGATGGCTCAGTGGTTAAAATCATTGAGCGTTCTTGCAGAGGATCTGGGTTTGGTTCCCCGCACCATCTGTTACTCTAGTTCCAGTGGATCCAGTGCCCTTATCTGGCCTCTGAGGGTATTCGATGCATGTGGTGCACTGATACACATGCAGGGAAAACTCATACACAAAATAAATAAATTTTTTTTTGTCTTTTCAAGTAAGGGTCTCCCTGTAGACCCAGCTGGCTTGGAACTCACTCTGTAGACCAGGCTGGCCTTGAATTCACAAAGATCCGTCTGCCTCTGCCTCCCAAGTGCTAGGATTAAAGGCATGCACCACCAAGCCCAGCAATAAATAATATTTTTAAATGATCTTTAGAACATAGGAAAATAAATTAAATGAAGGTAAATGAAATAATATTCATATATATACCAAAGTGTACTTTAAACATATAGGGAAATCAAGTTTAGAAGACAATACAGTGGAAAATTAGGCCAACTTTTATCTCAGGCCCAATATTAACAGTGACTTAAATTTTCCTGCTTGTATTTTTTCATTTTCCAATTTTTTGGCCGTTAAGCTTGTATTACACCTAGGTTAATCCTTTATTCAAAGAAACTATAAATATTGTCTCCTTTGTGATAGTCATATGGAATATAAATGAACTAAAACAGTTTTTTCAATATAGCCACCTACTATATACCTTCATATTTATTGCACACAGAATAGACTCTGACTTGGAGGGACTCAGGGAAATGAAAGACTTTAGTTTTGTGCTTGACTGTGGGTAGACCTTTTTTTTTTTTTTGGCATTGGTTTGCATTATTGTTTACTCTATGTTGCTTGTTGTACTGTTTGAGGACAGCTTTTTTGATTTGTACTCAGAAAAGAACAAGAGTATCCTGTTCTGTTCCAGGGATGTGGTCATGGCAAAATGTCAGCACAGGATTATAAGGTCACTTGAAAGTTTTGAAATCCTTTGAATGTAGATTACTTCACCTCTCTCAACATCTCTAAAAAGATGACCTTAGGTGATGGGGAGTTGAATTCATAGAACAGGAAGTAAAGGGAGTCAAGGAAACGTAATAAAAATTGAAAAGAAGGTCAATTATTGTCTTCCTGGCCCCTTGTTCTGTGTTGAATGAGCCTTAGTTGTAGAGGTTGAATTGTAGCTATGTTGCTTAGGCTTGAGCAATTCACAGACAATGTTTGTGAGCGTCCAGTTGTGGGACCCTGCAATATTCTTCGTCTGGAGCAAAAGAAACTTCTTTTGTGCTGTTAGGGATATTTGTTTTATTTTTAGTTTTTTATTCATTTTATTTATTTATGTATGTGTATGAATGTATGGTCTGCATGTAGGTCTGTGCACCCATGTTGTGCAATGCGGCGGAGGTCAGAAGGTGTCAAATTCCCCTGGAACTGGAGTTCTCCTGGAATCGGAGTTTCAGACGGTTGTCAGCCACCATGTGGGTGCTGGGGATCGAACCAGGGTCCTCTGCAAGAGCGGTCGGTGCTCTTAACCACTAGGCCATCTCTCTGGCCCTAGGGATATTTGTATATAAATATAAGGATACCTATTTTGCAGTTAGTAAGATGTTACCTTAGCATAGGGATGTGACAACCTTGGGAAATTCTCTAAGATCTATGACCTTTCCAGCCATGTATATCTTGCTATGTTTACAGTATCACATGAGTTTCCTCTCAATGAGTGGGCTTTAAGTCTAATTAGTTAGCCATTGATTGCCCCAAGATAAAAGCATCACTACTGCATTGATGTCATATGCTGTGCTGGACATTGATGTGGATAATTGTTCTTAAAGCTGGTATTGGGTCATTGATTGCTTTCTGCCTTAGTAGCTTGCGTAGTGCTCTCCAAAGCTGTGACAGCTAGCCTTCAGGGGAGGTGGCAGTTCCAGTCCCGGTCACTTCCAGCTCCATTGCTCCGGTTCCATTCTCTGAAGTAGTCCTGCCTTCAGCAACAGAGTCCTACTTTCAGGTTCTGGAAGGCAGTCAAGGGCTGAGGCAACAGGCTGTGTAATTTGGGGAGTCCCTTGGATTAACCTGGCCAACGACTCAAGAACTCAAGGGAAGGTTTCTCTTGTCTGGCTCTGTCTCTTGTTATGTAGCCTTCAGCTATATACATGGACTCATCTAGAGATATTGTATGTGTAATTTTCAGTAGGTTTTTCTGGACTAATACAAGTCCCTCTGGTTTTTGACACTAGCCTGGCATTATTTATTTCTCCTCTCTCTCTCCCTGTCTAATCCTCCCTTCACGCCCTCCCCATTTCCCCCATTCCTCCCTTGATAATTCCTGGCTCCTATGGTCTCCCTCTCTTGAGCTCCTTCTTCCCCTTTATTGCCATAGTTCCCTACATAACCTTTCTCCTCCCCCTCCTATTCAAATACCTCCATTTTACCTGATGTCTCCCTTAGAAACACTGGTCTCCTACTGTTCTCTCTCAGGTTCCTCCCTTCCCTTTACCTCACTGGTTCCTTTGCATTTTCCTGGTTCCTCAGTTATATCAGGATATATACTCACATAGACGGATTTGGTGCTAGGATCCATAAATGAAGGAGAACATTATTTGCTTTTCTGAGTCTGTGTTACTTCACTTACTATAACAGTTTCTATAACAGTTTCCGGCTCCATCATTTACCCACAAATATCATTATTTCGTCTTTCTTTACTGCTGAGTAGAACTCTATTGTGTAAATGTACCACATTTTCATTACCCACTCATCAGTTGAGGGACTCTTAGCTTGCTTCCATCTCTTAGTTATCGTGAAAAGAGCAACATCCAACATGGCTGTACAAGTGTCTCTTCAGTAGCATGAGTCCTTTGGGTATATGCCAAAGAGTGGTATAACCTTGTCATATGGTGGGTTCATTTAGTTTTGTAAAAGTTCTCCACAGTGCGTGGGGGCGGAGCAATGACTTGTGTCGCTGCAGGGCGGCTGAAAGTGGCTGTGTGGCGGTGGCTGAGAAGGAGACTGCAACGGCGGCTGCGGTGGCCTGGGCGGCGCTGGATGCGGATGATGGCAGACTTCCTGAAAGGCCTGCCAGTCTACAAGAGCAACTTCATCCAGTTCCATGCAGACTCCGTGTGCAAGGCCTCGAACCGATGTCCATCAGTGTACCTGCCGACCTGGGAGTACCGGTCAGAACAGATCATCATGATAGAAAAGACAAACATCCTCCTGCGCTACTACACCAGCAATGGGACAGAAAGAATGCTGCCAAGAAGAGAGACCAAGAGCAGGTGGAAGCGGAGGGGTAGAGCTCTGAGCCGCCCCGCAAGGTGGCACGGACCAACAGCCCCGACATGCCAGAGGACACCTAGGCCGCCAGTGCCTGATCCCCCCTCTCTGTCTGCCCCGCCCCCCGCGTGTGTAAGCGCAGCCCCCCCACACCCACCCCACACCCTTCAACCTCATAGGACCCATGTATTTACTTTCCTTGAGTTTTTATTTATGCTGTAACACGTGTCGAGCATTGGTTAAAGGGACATCAGACCCGCTGTGTCAGTAGACCTTTTTTTACAAAGTGGTGTCCCCACCTGGCCACCTGACAGTGAGGCCACGCTGAGGGTCTAGGGCCTGGGTGGCCTGGCCCCCACAACACCAAGCAGCCTTCTTGATCCTTCCCATCCACAGGCTTGGCCGGGTCAGAAGTCCCCCACTGGTTCCTCCCACGGGTTCCTCCCACGCTCAGGCCTCACTGAGCCCAAACCAGGGCATGGGAGACAGCTCTTCTGGATCTTTCTCTTGTCATCTTATCATGGACTAGCCCATGCTCCGGTCCACCCCAATGAAAGGAAAAAAAAAACAAAGGAAAAAAAAAAAGTTCTCCACAGTGCTTTCTATTGGGGTTGCATGAGTTTGCAATCCCACCAGCAGTGAATGAACATTCTCCTTTCCTCACATCTTCTCCTGCATTTGATATTTGTTCTCTTGATCTTAGCCAAGTCTGAGTGGGGTAAGGTGAAATCTTAAAGTGGTTTTATTTTGAATATCTCTAATTACGACGTTGAGCACTTTTTAAGATGTGTCTAGCCATCTTTATTTCTTTTCGGAGAACTCTATGTTCAGATCCTTAGCCCATGTTTTAATTGGGTCACTTGATTTCTCAATTTTTTTTGAGTTCTTTATATATTCTGGATGTTAGCTGATGTAAGATGTATGGCTGCCGATTTCACCCACTCTGTGGGTTTTTTCTACACTTCCTAGGTTGTTTGTGTACAGAAGCTATTACGTTTAGTGAAGTTCCACTTGTTGCTTGTTGACCTTAGTTCCTGTGTTTCTTACTTAAAAACTCTTTACACTTTTATCTTATAGGTCACTTCTGACGCTTCAGGTTTGATAGGCTCACCTTGAACTCACAGAGCTGCACGTGCATCTGCCTCCTGAGTACTGGGATTAAAGTCATGCCCAGCCGTGCCCAGCTATTTTCATTCTTCTGCAGGCAAAGATACAGTTTTCCAAGCACCTTTGGTGAAAATGACTTTCTTCCAGTGAATGTTCTTGGCCCCTTTGTCAATTATCAGGTGGCTGAAATTGCATGTACTCATGGTTGGATCTTTTATAACATCCCATTGCTCTGTGTATCTATTTTTTGTGCCAGTACCATGCTGATTCATGACTATAGCTCTGTTATATAGTTTGTTATTTGTCTTACTATTATTTTTAGTTTGCGATCATAAATTTTAGTACTTCAGTCCTTTGGTTTCTAAAAGAGAAACCAAGCAAATATTCAGATTAACATTTTGTTGCCTTTTGGCAAGCTTAGGGCACTTAATTTCCATTCTGATTTTTTTGGGGGGTCTTTTCAAGACAGGGTCTCCCTGTAGACCCAGATGGCCTGGAACTTGCTCTGTAGACCAGGCTGGCCTTGAACTCACAAAGATCCACCTGCTTCTGCCTCCCAAGTGCTAGGATTAAAGGCATGTGCCACCACACTGGGCCCATTCTGATTTTTAAATGTGCTTGTTTCTATGCTGTATTCATGGTACCAGTCATCCCTTGGTTATTTGTGCAGACTAGCCTTTAAGCCTCTATAATGCAGTCTTTCTTAGAACAGCAGTAGGTGGCTAACTACTACTGGTGGAAGTAATTTTTTCAAGTCATGGTTTTTCTAGTCTTTAAATTCAAGTTAACAATCATTGATGTTTTGTCATTTATAAAGCATGCTATATTTAATTATTCTAATGTGTATTAGTACTTGTAATAATAATAATTCCTGTGCCATTTCTGTTCTACTTTGCCCTCATAATAATTTTCTTTGGTAAGTATTTTTGTTACTTTTTTCTCATTATGCAGAGAAGTCTGTGATTCCAAGAAGCTCAGGTACTTGCCAAAGGTCACATGAAAAATGTATACAGGCTTATTTGGACCGAAGGCCTGCATTGTTTACATTGAAGACAACAAAACTGAGGGATGTAGTGTGAATAAAGTATTTCATTGGGTCAAAGTAAAAAGAGATAACTTTGGTTATGGGAAGTTGGTGGTGTTATTGAAGACTTACATTTATGCAAGTAGGAAATGAGATGCAGTACACATAAGAACTTTTTAAAATACAAAGGGAACAGGTGGGAAGAACTCTGGAGAACAGTGACCGCTCAGATTTGTTGAATAACATACCTGAAATTCTGTTTGAAGTGTGGGACTGAGGATGTGGCTCTATGGGTAAAGAGCCTGCAGTCCAGATCTGAAGTGCTACATTTGATCCCCAGAGCCCATGTCAAGTCTGTAATCCCAGCACTAGTAAGGTGAGATAGGAGCTAGAAACAAGAGAATCCCCAGAGCTTCTGGGCCAGCTAGCCTGGTACACTCAGTGTTGAACAGAGACCAACACCCACAGCTACCCCATGACATCCACATACATATTGTGCTTCATGCGGGGCCACACTTACACATAATGAATTTGTATACACACGTATACACACATCATACACATACATATAACACAGATAGAGTTTTTTTTAAGTGTAATTGAAGACATGTAGCCCAGTTTCTGAGAGAGCAAATATGGAATGCATTTGAGTAGAAAGATGCTAGAAATAATGTAAATGGTTATCAAGATTTTGTAATAAAACCAGATACCAAAGAAAATGGGATTTAGTTGAGAATCAACCTGGCACGAGCAAAAAGTATGTATGAAAGAATTAAAACTATGCAGGTGGTGTTGGCTACTGTGCAGCAGGCCATCCTAAACCTTTCTAACAATATGCTGATCTCAGGTAGAGAAGAAAGATGGTCTAATTCTTCTAATTCAGCAAGAACACATAGAAGTGCCTGCCCAAGAGCTGTAGCATCTGCTGCCACATCTGGAGGTGGCTGTGCATCAGCTGCTGTGGGCAGATCCTCCTCCAATACAGCCTGCAGGAGGGGTGTTGGCTGGGCAACCAATAGAGTGGGTTCTGAGTTCTCAGGTACCACAGCATCCTCTTGGGGTTCCAGCTCCCCTTGAAGGTCTGATGCAGAAGCTGGTCTGGCATGCTGAGTCTCTGGTACTTCTGGTGTAAACTCTGCTAGGAGCTCAGGAGCTGATGCTGAGGAAGGTTCCAGATCTAAGGAAAGAAATAGATGAGTGGTCAGCATAGGCAGCTTTGAAGTGAGCACTGAGGAGTTTTGGCAAGGGATGAGCTTCCGAAAGATCACTGTCTTTTCCCGAGACCTCCACAATGGACAAAAGCCCTCTGCCTGCCAGAGAACTCCCATCTGTGTTCCTACAACAGGACATCCATCCGACTGCTTCTGATATCTCAGTGCAGGCCAAGGGCCAGCTTATGGCAACTCCCTGGGGGAGCCCAGCACTGAGCCCTCCTTTCCACCTTCTCAGACACCTACCAGCCACCTCCTCCTCTCTGGGTGTTGCCCTTGTGGACTCCTGGTCCCCCATTTTTGTCAGCAGCTCCTGAACATGGAAGACCAGGTCTGAGGAAGGCATGTGGAGCTTCACGTAGTCCATCAGCTGCTTTAGTCTGGCCAGGTCCAGATTCTGACAAAACTCATCTGGATATTTCTCTATCCACAGGTCCAGGAAATATATGATTGCACTAATTCAGATGGAGAAAGAATACAGTTAGAAACCTTCCTGCTCTTTGCTCTGACGCAAAGGCCTCAGGCATAATAGGCAATGGCTTTTTAGTCAACATACTTTGGGGTATGTTGGGAAGTAGTTTGGGGGCCATGTGTAGAGGGGTCTGAACACTTTCTGTCCAGTCACCCAGCAGACGGACTGGGCAAGCTGGCTGGACTGTGGTGGGGATGGATTCCCGCAGGGACAGACTTTTAGCTCCCATCCTCCCCTCTGTTCTTCGTGACCCAGAAGACCACCCAGTTCTTTGTTCATTTTCCTCTGCAGGTGATGTCTCAGCTCCATCCCTTTAGTGGAAATCCCAATAGGAGGTGGCCTGGCCATGCCTCAACCCCGACACTAGCCCACAACTACTCCATCCTGCAGATGGCATCTTACCTCCCTCCCCACCCAAAGCCCACTCACTTCTTTTCCAGTTGGTCCTCTTCACTGTCGGCTTGGAAGGGTCCATATCTGTATGAAGACAGAACCATGTCCCCCCCTAAGGCTCTGTGGCCCCACCTTCCAGGAGATCTAGGGAGTTCAGAACAGAAGCTGTGTCTGGACTGGGAGGGTTAGCCTGCGCTGCTCTCAGAGATAACCTGAGGGGCTGGGAAACAGCCTGCTGTCACAGCTAATTCAGGGAGCTTCTGTTATCTCACTGAACCCAAACTGCTGCTTCCCAGGTTTCTTGGTTGGGACAGGGCTTCTTGGGGTTCCCCTTGGGATCCTTATAGTTATGCCCTGTACCACAGATATAGAGTGAAAGTCTCTTTACAAATGGGAGAAAGACTATCATCCCCCTGAAAGACCTCAGAAATGTGGTGCTAGACATAGTGCAGCTGAGGAGAGGCCAGAGTCTCCTACACTGGCTTGGCCACTTGCAAAGGCCAGCCAAGAGCCTCTGAGGGTAAAGTGCCTCCTCAAAGAGCAGAGCCTTCCCACAACCAAACCAGGAGGGCTGAGCTGCCCTGAGCTGGTCACTCACCTTTCCATGATCCAGTTCAGCAGCTGCCAGGTGCTGACATACTTTGAGTAGATGTTAATGAAGGTAGATACAAAGTCATAGTCCCCATTCCGCACAGCAGTTGACAGGTAGCTCACCAACTTCTTCACTTTGTTAGGACTCTGGGGCCTTAATGTACAGAGCTCATGAAGAATACGAGCTGCCTCTTCTTCATCCTGAGGAAGGACCAAGGAAGGAAGGTTCAAACATGCAAACTCTACCAGACTTCGCAATAATTTATTGACATACACTAAGGTGAAAAAAAAAAAAGTAATTTCCTCATTGTTCACTTTCTAACACACACACACACACACACACACGTGCACATGCATGGGCTAGCACACACACATACACTGATGGACTGGGGTATATTGGAGGCTCACAAAGATTTTCTGCCATGGACTGGCCAGTGTCACTTGTGTGTCCCTGTGGGAAAATGGCCAGATGTGCTGGGCTAGAGGGCACACCTGAGGTCTCCAAAAGTTTCCAAACCCTCGATTCCTGGGTCTTCTGGTGCCTGAGCCTCCAGAAGGACTCAAGCAGCAGCAGAACATCCTGCTCAGTCCATTCTCTGCAGACAAGTGAGGCAGTTCAGGTTGCCACTGGCTGTAGCTACTGGTAACCAGGATTCTGAGTTCTTTTTGGACTGATGTCATAGAGGTGAGGTCACTTCCTGGGATCCTCTGACCCTAGACCCTTGCTCACGGTGGACCTTCTCTAAGTTTGCCTGGGATACTTCTTCCCCTCCTTCCCCCGTTGCCTGTGAACAAGGCACATTTCCATAAGTATGTCCATTCTATTAACCCCATCATACAGATCTGAGAAGCTGGCTTTCAGGAGTGTCTCAGCCCTGGGGAAGCTGAGGTATTTCCAACCCATCCTGCTCATACCTGTTTTTCCCCATTGACAAGTCTTCTTCCTCTCAGGGTCTTCCTGTCTTCCTACCTGATCCCTGGGGGTCATTCTAGCCTGTATTTTCTAGTATGTCAATGGGGTATACATGCCCTTAGATTTTTGTGTTACCTGTAAAGTCCCAGGGACCATGTTACACAAGATGAAGACACAGTCAGTCACATGTGCCCACACAGTCATGTGCACATGCTCCCAAGGGCACAACAGTCCATCTGCTCACAAGAGCCCAGTAATAGTTTGGTCCAGAATGACTTTGACCTTGCTTTACTTGAAGGTTAGGTTTAGGTTATACTAGGGTTGGTTAGATTGTGGTTAGGGTTGATGGGTCACATGGAACAAAACGTATCTACTCCTGTTCAATTTTGTCTTTCCCTTTTAGCAGGCTGGATTCCTAGTCTCTCTTTTCATGCTTTGTAGTCTTTATTCTCTTTTTTATTTATTTATTTATTTTTAATGTATGGAAGAGTTTATTTTGGCTTATAATTTCAGAGGGAGAATCCATGATGGGGGAAGGGAGTGGCTGGAGTGGGAAGCTAAGCACTCACATCTTCCACTGCAAACAGGAAGGAGAGAGAGAGAGGGAGGGAGGGAGGGAGGGAGAGAGAGAGAGGGAGAGAGAGAGAGAGAAAGAGCCTGGAAGTAGGGTAAGGCTCTAAACTCCAAAGCCAGCCCCTAGTGGCATGCTTCCTCCACAAGGCTCTGCCTCCTAGATCTCATAATCTCCAAATAACACCAACAATGGGGACCACATGTTCAAATGCATGTGGAAGCCTAAGGACTGCATTTGTCCTTCAAACCACCACAGGGGTGTATGCAGTGTTTGTCAAAGAGGCCAGAAGAGAACCTCAGGTGTCTCCCTCCATCAGTCTGTAAGAAATTACAGCTTTCTTCTTTCTTCTTTTTTATTTTCTGCTTGGACTTTTCTTTCTTGTTTTAGTAAACCATTTTTTTGTCTGTTTATATGTGAGGTTATGACAGGCAATCTGGTACCCTGGGACATTGATTGAGCGTGTGTGTGTGTGTGTGTTAATGTTTAATTTTCTCATTTCAAGTTTTATTTCAGTTTGGTTTTCCTTCAGTATATTTCTTTATTATATTTTGTTTTCATGTCTTGGATTGATTTCTTTATTTTGTTCCACTCTTTGTGTTTTCATAGTCTTTGTTCTGGAACTTATACATGTCCTCTTTGTCTGTGTTGAACACATTTACAATTGCTATTTCATAATCATTGTCTGGGGCCTCAATTAAGTGCTCTACTTAGGTGCCATTTCAGTGGGTATACTAATATTTGGAGATGTATTTGGGGGATATTCAATTGTTCATGGTTTTGTAATCAGCTCTATTCTTCTGGAATTGGGTCCTTGGTGGTGATTCCTGGTATGGACATTTGTTCTCACCTTTCTTGAGACTGTGCTTGAGTCTCTGTTTATAGCTACCTCCATGTATCAGGATTTGGGCCAGCCGGATGGTGCTTAGTGTTCATTATTGTGGTAATTCTGTGTTTATATGCAGATGGAGTATGAAACATGTTAGCCCCACAGCTGGGGATATGTGAACTTCTGAGTCCATGAACAGACATTCTGCAGAATTAGTAGAGTCTCACTGCCAATTTTCCTAAGTCTTTGGAAGGTTGACACAGTTCTACAAGTTGTCCTTTGGTAGAAGGAGTTGTGGTTATAATAGGAGTGAGTAGTGTGCCCTGGTAGTCAACAAAAGATGTCACAATGACATCAGAAGGAGGTGGCTGAGATTGAGGTTTGGTTGGAAGAAGCTGACTAGTTTCTAGATCTCAGAGCCCCTCAGTCTCTTGACCCTGGGGTGGGTGGAATTGATGGGGTGTGGGTAGATAGGTTCTGGAAATTTCTATCTGGCAGGGGAAAGATAGCTATTGTTATCTGGGGATGCCTCTGGGTGTTGAGGTTTATAGGGACCCACCCACATCTTCCTGGCATTAGCACATCTGGGCTTTACAGTGAGTGTAATTGGATCAGGGTAACCTATCTGGGTTTCCAGGCCATGTGGGAAACTAGAAAGTACCTGGTATACAGTCTGCAGGGGACAATATTCTCAAAGTAAAGGCAGGGGTTAGGAAGAGATGGGGGCTTCACTGGTAGCTGGAAGCAAGGACTGGAGAGTAAAAGCAGATGGAAGAGCCCTCATATCTTTCTCTCTAGAACAAACAGGGGCAATGAGATACTCCCTGGTAGAGCTAGCTGAGCTGATGTGAATTCTGAGGAAGGGAGATGGTCAGAAAGAGATGAAGGTTGCTGGTAAGCTGCGGTAGTGGAAATTGGGGTCATAGTAGTGTAGATAGGGCTATCCACCTAGGCCATCGGCCATGGGGGTAACTGGAGAACCCTTGTGTATGGTCAGTAGGGAATAGGTGAATCCTAAAAAGAGTGAGTGCATTGGTAAGAGGTGGTGGTCACACCTGCAAGAAGAGTAATTTGACCTCATAATTTTTTAACATATTTTAAGTTTTGGGGATTGATGACCACCACAGAAATGAGACTCGGACACCTTTCTTCTTGAATTCTAAGCAGTGACATTGAAATACCCAGTTGACTAAATAAACAATGTGTCTTTCAATAGCCAGCATAAAATTTCACTTGTAAAAATCAATTAAACTAAGAAATCACTCTCTTATTAGTTTGGCTATTTAAGTTGTATGCCTTATCCAATATTGAGAAAACATAGGGAAAGAAAAGATAAACAATTTCTCTCCCACCAATAGGCAAATTTGGAATCTAGATTTAACATAAAATTTTAACCTTACCATTTCTTAAAATAATAATTTGTACAGAACAGTTGACAATTTGTAATTTGGATTTAGATTTTCCAGAAGATATCCTGTAATTGTGTTAGAAAAGAATAATGTAAAAGATATGAAAATATGGAGATGAAAGTCTTTTGAAGAGCACTTTGTAACCCTTTGGAAAGTTATACCAAGAGGTATTACAAGTGTAAGGCTCAGTAATTTTCATAGTTAGGAATGTATAAGCAGCAAGATTAACCAGCTCAGGAAACTGAGACTCATAAGCTCAGTTCCTATTACTGTGATATTTTCCCAAGTAATACTCATTTAAAATATGTAAGAGCCAAGCATAGTGGCATCTACCTGTAGTTATAGAATTTGTAGGGTATGGGGAACAGAACTTTGGGTTTGAGGTCAGCCTGGGATGCAAAGTGAATTCTAGACCAGTGACAGCTATTTATTTATACCCCTGTCTCAAAATCTGCTTGTGAGACAAGGCTGTCTCATATAAGACATACTCACTCACAATAAAGAATAAGGCACAAAAGATTAATCCCTGTCTTGACAACTAGCATCACAGATTGACCTAACATTTTCCATCTATATTTCAAATGGGTCATATAGTATTACTTCATCACTTCCTGAAGAACATAATGGAATATTGGAAGATTTGCTCATCCTAGATAAAATGAGCACATAAAGTCCATGGACGGTGTCAACAGACCAAAGAAATATTCTATCCACCTCTAACTTGGTGAATCAATGAGTTTATTGTGATTTCTTATAGGAGAATAAATGACACAAAGGCACCTTCACTTCCTTGGAAGTCCCCTCCTTCAACATGTCCAACTCATGGGCACCTGCAGAAGAATCCCAACCCCTAGTTTACTTTCAACCTTCCACATATTCTAGCACACACTTCAAGAGTGTGTTCAGTAAGAACATGAGGAAATAGTGACTGAAATTTGAGCTGGAAGACTTATGACCTCCCCTGTCCTTCTGCCTGGAGTGTCATTTCCATTCTGTGGACTTACTGTTAGCCCTGCTGGTCCACTTATTTGCTTGCCATGACTTCAGGTGAATGTCTTGTATGGTCCCAAGAGTACCAGCTCCTCTTGAAATTCTTTCCTGAGTTAAATCCAAAGATCTGGTTTCTCTTGAATTGAGGTTCCTAAACGATAAACAGAACTCCTCAGGCCGCTGCAGGTGCCACAGCTCCAGGACAATAAACATCTCATTTTATGACAGGTTGTCTGGCTACTTTTTTGTTCAACATCTTATTTGTGGGATTTACATGATTTTACCAGTTTTTATATGTCATCCATTCCCATTCATTTCTGTATTCTAGGTTGTAACTATATCCCAATTCTATCTTTGCCATAATTTCTTACAGGAGCACTTATAGTCAAGACTGATCTGAACATTGAAGAACATATTGTAGTGAATAAAAGTTCTGCATTCCTACTGGATAACTGCCCTGCTGCAGCCAAGTGTGATCACAGTCTGATCTGAAAATATTGTCGAGCCATTTTCCAGAGTTGGACACTGTCAGCAGTCTGTTACAGTTCGAATTTTTCTATTTTTCTGTGGTTTCATTCACATTTTCTATTATCCACCTGTTTTTTATTTTTATCTATGAATATGCATTCTGATTATAATGTGGCTCACATCTATACTTGTTGTTATTCAAATAAAAAGCCAGTATCAAAGAACTGTGATTTACTAAACTATTTCATCTGAATTTCCTCACATTTACCTAATATCCTTTTATTTTTGGACACATTTTATTGAATTTTTGTGTATTTCATACATAACATCTCAATCTTTATACCCTTATACCCCCTTCTCCATTGGTACCCTCCCACAGACCCCCTCTGGAACTCATAATCCTGTCATTTCTGTTAGGATCTATTGTGCCAAATTACTCTCCCTGGCCATTCCTCACTGCCAGTTCATCCACTGGGCTCTAGTCAGCTTATCCTGAATCCCTCACCTTAAGAAGGCCAGTTCTTCCTCACCTAGCCATAATCAGCTGCCAATATTTCTTCAGCTAAGATTGGCTTTTACTACCCTTCTCTGCACTTCCATGCTGGGTTTTTGTCTGGTTGAGAGTGCATGGATCTTGTGCATGCTGACACCAATGCTGTAGGTTCATATGAGCAGGGAGCTTGCAGATTCTATCTCCATATGCTCTTACACTACCTTCTTGGCTCTTAAATCATTGTGCTCCCTTTCACAATGTTCCCTGAGCCCTTGGGTGAATGAAGCTGAATTTGAGTGACCTGTCCATGGACCCACACTCTATAGACTCCTAATCTCCACTGCTTGGCCATTCATGAACTTTTGAGTTCCTAGCCTCCTATTGCATGAGGGAATCTACCTTAACAAGGGTTAAGAAGTTAATTAATGTCCTCTTGGCCCCATGTTCTATGTTGAATGAGCCTTAGGTGTAGAGATTGCATTGTAGATGTGCCACTTAGGTTTAGGCAATTCACAGACAATGTCTTTGTGACCAGTTGTGGGACTCTGTATTATTCTTCATCTGGTACAAAAGAAGCTTCTTTGATGAGTAATGTTTGGAATATTTGTCTGCAAATACAAGGATAACTGTTTTACACTTAGTAAGAAGTTGCTAGCCAGAAATGGTGGTGCATGCCTTTAATCCTAGAACTCAGAGGCAGGTGGATCTTTGTGAGTTCAAGTCCAGCCTGGTGTACAGAATGAGTGCCAAGACAGCTGGGGCTATAGGGAGACCCTGTCTCGAAAAGGCAAAAAAAAAAAAAATGTTGCCTTAGCCTAGAGATGTGACAGCCTTGGGAATTTCTCTAAGATCTATGACTTTGCCATATCAATATGGGAGAGACCAATCAATATGGGAGTAGACCTCTCCACCAATGTGTATTTGGTTATGTTTACAGTACCACATATGAGTTTCCTCCCATTGAGTGTATTTTTAAGTCCAACTAGTTACCCATTGAGTGCCCCCAAGATAAAAGTGGCACTAATGAGTCAATGCTCTATGTTGCATCAGACTCTGGTGTGGATATTTGGTCTAAAAGCTGGTGTTGGACCATTCAATGCTGTTCTCCCTTAGTAGCTGTGCAGTGCTCTCTAAATAAGTGAGAGCTAGATTTCAGGGGATTCGGCTTCCAGATCAGTTCTGGTCGCCAAAGTATGTCTTGTCTTCATAAATAGGGTCTTACCTTCAGGTTCTGGGAGGCAACCTAGGCCTGTGGCAATAGCCTGTGTAACTTTTGAAGTCTCTTGGACTACCCTGGCCAAAGACTCAAAGGAAGGTTTCTCCAGGCTGACACTATTTTGTGTTATGTAGATTTCAGTTATACACATGGACTCATGTAAAGATATTGTGTGTGTAATTTGTCATAAGATTGTTAGGCTAATATTATTCCCTCGGGATTTTATACCAGGTAGGCATTATTTATTTGTTCCCTGTCCCACTCCCTGTCTAGCTGTCTCTCCGTGTCTTCTGCATTTAAAGTGTTGCATTTCTCCCACTTCTCCCTAGGTCATACCAGTCCCCTCTGCTCCCGCCTCTGTTGGGAGCTCCTTATTTCCCATTATCCCCAATTTTCCTTCTATAACCTTCTCTTTCTACCCATTTAGATATCCTGATTTTATTCAATTCTCCCTTAGCAACATCTGTCCATTATTAGTCTTCTTTATCAGGTTTCCCTTTTCCCTTTACCTTCTAGTTTCCTTATCATTCACTTGGTTTCTGCAGTTACGTCAGGATATATATTCACAGAAAAGGATTTGGTGCTACAATCCACAAATGAGGGAGAACACACTTTGTTTTTTTCTAAGTATGTGTTACTTCACTCAGCAAAACAACTAATTCCAACCTTTTACCTGAAGATTTCATGCTGTCATCTTTCTTTACTGTTGAGTAGAACTCCATTGTGTAAATACATCACATTTTCATCCACGGAGAGACACTTAAATTGCTTCCATCTCTTGGCTATTGTGAAAAGAGTGGCAATAAATATGGACGTGCAAGTATCTCTACAATAGAATGAATCCTTTGGGTATATGCTAAGAAGTGGTATAACAGAGTCAAATTGGAGATTCATTTTTAGTTTTTAAAGTGTTCTCCACACTATTTTCCATAGGGCTTGCAATAGCTTGCAATCCCACCAGCAGTGAATGAGTGTTCTTCTTTCCCCACATCCTCTCCAGCATTTGATATCATTTGTTTTCTTGATTTTAGCCAGTCTGACTGAGGTAAGATGAAATCTTACAGTGGTTTTAATTCACATATCCCTAATTATTTATGATGTTGAACACTTTTTTTAGATGATTCTTAACCATATTTTCAGATCCTTAGCACATTTTTCACTTGTGTCCCTTGTTTCCTTGCTCCTGTGTTTTTTGAGTTCTTTAAATGTTCTGGATATTAAATCTCTGTCAGACATCTCTGGTGAAGATTTCCTCCCACTCTCTTGACTTCTTGACTTGGTTTTTTTTTTTTTTTTTTTTTTTTTTTTCTTTTCTTTTCTTTTCTTTTCAGAAGCTTTTAGTTTAGTGAGGTCCCATTTGTTATTGACCTTAATTCCTGAAGAACTAATTTGTGATTTAGAAATCCTTTCCTACACCTATATATTATAGGCTACTGCCAATTTTTTTGGAACAGTTTCAGAGTTTCAGGTTTTACATTGAGGTCTTTGATCCATTTGGAGTTGACTTTTGTATAAGGTGAAAGATAAGGGTTTGTTTTCATTACTCTACAGGTAGTGATCCAGTTTTGCCATCATCATTTGCTGAAGATGCTACCTTTGCTCCTGTGAGTATTCTTGGCCCCTTTGTCAAATATCAGGTGGCTGAAATTGCATTTACTGAAGTTTGGGTCTTTAATTATATTCCATTGATCTATGGGTCTAATATTGTGCCAGTATAGTGCCAGTTTTATGACTATAGCTCTGCAATGTTGTTTGAAATCTGGTATTGTAATCCCCTCATGTGGCTCTTTTTACTTGGGGTTGGTTTGACTATCCAGAGTCTCTTATGCTTCCGCATGAATTTTAGGATATTTTTTTCTAATTCTGTGAAGAAAGTCGTAGGGATTTTGACTGGGGTTGAAGTGAATATATTGCTTTGTGGAGGATGGTCATTTTCACTGTATTAATTCATCCACTTTATGAGAATGGGAGATCCTTCTGTCTTCTGGTGTCTTCCTCAATCTCTTTAAAGATTTAAAATTTTCATTGTAGAGATCTTTGATGTCTTTGATCAGGTTTATTTCAAGATATTTTTCAGGCTATTGTGAAAGGGAAGGTTTCCATGTGCTCATTCTCCAATTGCTTGTTATTGGCATATAGAAAGGCTACTGATTTTCGTAGATTAATTTTATAACTTGCCACTTTACTGAAAAAAAAAAGTCCCTCTAAGACTTTTAACATAAATGCATGTTGAATCAATCAAAGGCCTTTTTTTCATCAATTGAGATGTGCATGTGATTTTTCTCTTTGAGTCCATTTATTACATTTTTTGAGTTACATATATTGAATCATCTCTGAATCTCTGGCATAAATCTGACTTGATCATGGTGGATGAACCTCGTTTGAGGTTTGCAAGTATTTTGTTGAGAATTTTTGCGTCTATATTAATTAAGGTTATGGGTCTATAGTTTTCTCTTTTTTTGCTGTATCTTTACCCCATTTTGGTGTTAGAATGATGCTGGCTTCATAGAGGGAATTTGGGGAGTTCTCCAACTGTTTCTATCTTTTTAACCTATGTAATGATAATATTGGTTGTAGATCTTTAAATGTCTGGCAGAAATCTGCCATAAATGCATCTGGGCCTGGGCTTTTTTTTAGTGGAGATGTTTTGTATTACTGCTTCAATTTCCTTATATTTTGTTGGTCTGTTTAAGCTATTGACCTATTATTGGTTTAGCTTTGGTGATTCCCAAGATCTAAGATATTCATCAATTTCTTTTAGGTTTTCAAATTTAGTAGAGTGTCAGTTTTATAATATTCCCTTATAATGTTCTGAATTTTTTTTTCATTATCTGCTGTGATGTTTCCCCTTTCATCTCTAATTTTGTTGGCTTAAAGTTCATATTTCTTTCTTTTGGTTAACTGGGCTAAGGGTCTGCCTATTTTGTTTATCTTTTCAAAGAACCAGATATGTGTGTATCTATACGTCGTTAAGCTTTATTAGCAAAGAAGGTTGCTGATAAATTTCCCCTCATCCACCCTGACTTTCATCTAATTTGACTCACCATTAACTTCCTCTCAAGATAAAATGTCATGTTCTTTAATGTGGCCCACAGATTTTACCTGGCCTTTTCATTACCCATATATTCACACTCTTTGTTTCCCACTATGTCTTCTTTCAGAATCTCTTCACAACTCTCTCCCTTCCCTCCCAACCCTTTAACACAAGTTCACTGTCAATATGATGCCTGCACATCAAAGTGGATTTTTCACACAGATTTATCCCCATAATTCACTTTTCCACCATTATTTTAAAAGGAAGCATTTCTTCACAGACTGCCTTCCCAAAGTCCTTGTCTCTATCATTCTGTATTTAAATGACTTTATTTTCTTTATAACATGTGCATTGAAACAAAATGAATCTTGGGTAATTTCCAGAGTTCATTTTTTGTTCTCACCCCACCTCCCAATTAGGCTGGAGACTTTGAGAATCTAGAGCCTAAACCTTTACTACACCAGGTGTGCCTGTATTTCATAAAATTTCTGGTGTACTCTCAAGTGTTTGCTAAGTTGTTAACTGAGCAAATGAAAGCTGTACCTGTGAGAGATGTTCGTTTTTTTTTCTACTATGTCCTCAAAATAAAGTAATATTATCATTTGACATACACCACGTTAAGTCTCAAAGATCATATCCACTGACAATCTAATCACAATGAACGTTGCACTTCAGATATAATTATAAACAAATGTATGCTTGCTTCATGCATCACAAATTGACAGTGTGATATGAAGTTAAATTTAAGTGCTCTCATCATTTTTCATAAAATCCTCTGATGGTTTCTAAATATTTCAGCTTAAAACATTGTGTACTTATGATGCGATAAACAAGCAAACAATGAAAATTCTCATGACAAACAGGGCACTGCATAGCAATTAAGTCTGCTCTATTAACTTCTGCGTTTTATTATAGAGGATCACATGGCATGCAGTAGGTGTCACATTGTTATCTTATGGAGATACATATATTTAGTAGGTATCTTTTACTGATTTGGTAGTTGTGGACCATTAATGCAACTCCTACTCATGGGTTTTACTTTATTATTAAAATTATTAATATCTATTTGCTAATGAATTATGAGTTCAGAAGAAGCAAATGCTCTTCAGTCCTTTTTAGTTCTCTGTTTTTACCAACAGATGGCAATGGTCATTGCTTTGCACATTTGATTTATCATAAAGACTGCCATACCACAGAGCAATGTGCTGTAAAAGGACAGGGCTTCCAAAGAGCAGTTAGAATACAAGAATACAATCTAAATGGCACCCCCTTATTGCTTAACAACTCTAAGTTGTTAAACATTTCTTTATACATTAAATTAAAATAATCCAGAAACATTTCTGTATTAATGTTAGTCTTAAGTTTGAGGTCATTTATAATAATTCTTTATTACTGTAGGTAGAAATTCTAAAGATTTTGTGAAGTCATCTTTTCATACATTGCATCTGAAATGCTTTCAACCACTTCTCGTAAGGCCTGACTTCTGATGTTCTCTTACTTTTGACTTTGATCTGTTTCTTTGATATGTTGCAACTACCTTTCATCCTTGTTAAAACATGTCACCAAATTCCATCATGCTGTATAATCTGCCAACACAAAATTCAGTGAGGCTAGTTTTCAACTTTCTATGCATACTGAATTCCTATTAATCTACTTCAAAATTTTGTTCTCTTTCTCAACCATAGCCCATTACAACTTTTCAAAAGTACATACATGTTTTATTAGCATGTATTAATTGTACTAATTGATGTTATTATATTTCCATATATTCACATAATATATTTTGATCTATCTACCCATTTTTTGTTTTATTTTATGTATATAAGTGTTATGCCTGCATATGTGTAAGTGCACCCATGTCATGCAATGCCCATGGAGGACAGAAGAGGGTGACAGATCACCTGGAACTGAAATTAGGGATGGTTGTTAGCCACCATATGAGTGCTAGGATTTGAACCCAGGTCCTCTGCAAGACCAACCAGTGCCTTTTAACTGGTGAGCCATCTCTCTTCCCCAAACCCATAATTAAAATAGTCATCACTTTTCTTCTCCTTTTTAAATTTTAAAACCAAATGAAATTTTGTATATTAACCTCAATTATAGTTTAATAATTTTTTGTATTTCAATTCTTTATCTCAGACTTTAATATCACTTTGAATATTCATTCAGTCCTCTCTTGTATTTGATGATATTTAAAAAATGTATTAGAGATTTGATGAGGTTTTTATCCTTGATTTTTATTCAAGTAACTGATAAAAAAAAAAAATCTTAAAGAGTTCTTGAAATCTGTAGTCCCAAGGTTTCAAGTAAGCATTTTATGTCTTGGTGTTTTTAAACCACAAGTTGTGCTCATCGCAGAACTATGTGAATCCACTTATTGAGAGTTATGTGCATTATATGAATCAGAATTTTGGTACCTGGCTAGCTCAGATTAGATGAGGTCTCCACAACAGGAGAGGAGTTTAGTTTAGCTTTCCCATATAGACTCGTAATATATGTAATTCTTAATAAATATTAAAAATAAAAGGTCTGCCATTAGCATCATCTTCACCCATGATTTTGACCACATTACTACCTTAATTGGATGTTAGTATCTTAATGAATTTCGTTGCTAAAAAGAATCACATAAATGACCTAAAGTTTGTGAATAATCTTTAAGACACTACATTTGTCAGCAACTCAATCTTTATTCTGTAACTATATCTTTATTATAGTGTTTTTATTCATGAAGGCTATACCTTAGAGCAAAATAGGCTACCATAAGTTTATGTGCCTCATGTTTACAAACGCATTGTTACGTTACCTAATTATGGCTGTATCGGCGCACAAGCCACAGCTCAGAATGTTTCAGTATAAGGTAATAACCGACTCTTTGATGTAGAGCCCTTAACAGAAGACAATGCAAATGACATTTACTAGCAATTTTCCCCCCCATTAATGAACAGTACTTCAGGGAGTGTAAAAGCAAGAGGCATATAATTTCTGAACTATTTAAATTGCTAATTAGAGCTGTACAGGAGGTGTCTTCTAATGCAACCGATTACAACAGCTCCTAAGTGTTTGCCTTACAGTTGCTAATTACTGCAGAAGCCAATTAATTGCTGTTGACTTTTGTATTCTTTTGCATATCGCCAGTTAATATTTACATTTATAATGAAGACAAAATTGGCAAACACTGTGTCATTTTGTAATGAACAATTCCAATGTCTAAACAATGAACACATTATCCTCATTTGTGCCTGAAGAGTGAGCTGATTAGCATATGCTCTGTGCATGCTAGAACATTGCTCTTCTCAAGAGTAAAAACACCACATCAGTGCAGGACATACAGGTGCACTGTCTCCAGGGCTCTTGAATTGTTTTCTACCATATGCCATGCAGCAGAAAAACAAAATAACAGATATATAAAAGTACAACATTAAAATGATCTGATCTTTTCCATATACATTTCCATATGCCTGAGATGATCTGTTCATATTCCTTTGCAATTCAAGGTGTTTTAGGCCACGATATGTTGGTCCCATTGCTGGGGTCTGACGATGAGGCAGCACACATTACAGAAATGGTTTTGCAATGTCAAACTTCTCACCCCCAAGGCAGGAAAGCAGAGGTAAGAGGGAAGGGGCTATTGTCCTACTTTCCCCTTCAAGAGTGAAACCTTAATAGTTTGAAAACTTGCCAACAGGCCCCGTTTTTAAAGCCTTCACTACTTCTGAACAGTGTCATGTTGGGGATCAAGATTTCAGTGCAGGGACTTTTGGAGAACGTTCAACCTCTAAATTACCACATTAAGTTATAAAAGAATTACAGTTCTCTCTGCCACCTCAAGCAGTACCTCTTCCTGCTTGCCTCTGTGTTCTCCTATTATGGGAAACTGTTATTAATGATGCTCAAAAGACCAGATAATCAAATTTCCCAGGTTTCTTCAGGTCCACGTTTGGGGGCTCACCAAGATCTATTCATATGTGCACCATTCCTGCCCTGCATTCATGATCTAACAGGGAGAAGAAGCAGGGAAGGTGAAGGAACTTCCCAGTGATGACAAGAGTCAGCACACACATTGCAGTGGTGCTAGTCATGACATCTGGTGGTCAGTATTCAGGTGTCAAGAAATAAAACCACTCTGTGCACATAAACTATTTTACATGTTGTGCTTATTTTCCCGGGCTTGTATTCTCATGTCTACTCTTGTTCTTATTGATTCAGAGAGCAACTTAGTCATTAAAAATGGTAAAAATTCCTACCCAAATCAGCTAGTTTCTTTTATTGGGTTTTAAGAACATTTGCAAGTATTTTTTTCAATTCTGAGAATGGACAGAGAATACATACATTGCCCAGAGCATCATGTTTTATGTGTTCTTTAATCTTCTTTTATCAAATACTATATTCAGATTTATTATATTAAGAGCTAAAAGAAACACAGATTAACCCATTTCTAACTTTATATTACTACCAAAGGCAAATAAATAAAACACAATGCAACACAACATATGCATACATGTGCCACCCTGGTCATTATTTGTACCTGCCAAAGTTGATAAGTTGGAAATTATTCATTTCTTAACCAGAACGTGCATCAACATATACACTGGAAAGAGTAGGAGCCTGAGGTGATTTTGTCAACCAGTTTTCCAGCAGTGAAGACAAGACTTATATTTCCAACTACCACTGGGCGAGAGAGAGAGAGAGAGAGAGAGAGAGAGAGAGAGAGAGGAGAGAAGAGAGGCTTCTGGGACACACCAACTTCCCACTCCATCCTCTGTGATAAACATACTATGCTGCTGTTTCCACACTTCACTGTTTTTTCTCTAATACCACAGTCTGACATAAAACACAGAGAATAAGAAAAGAAGAAATAATTAATGCATAGTGAATGATTCAGCTTGCAAATACTTAAACTATTGAAATAAACAAGGACATTGAAAAGTGTGTCAATAGACTCTAAGGGTGCTGAAAATAAAAGAAAGAAAAAGAAAAAAACAGGAAAAAGATAAAAGAAAAAAACAAATATTTAATGTTTAACAACTCCATCTCAAATAATGCAGAGTAGTAGAAAGCTCTGATTTGTACATTGTCCTCCTCTTGGTTTAAATATTACCACTATGATCCATTTCAAGCTACAGATGAGATTTTACTGAAGACAATATTTGAAAGAGATGTTTAGTATCACTCTACATATGTTCCCCCATATAGATGTAAACAGAAATCCTCTGCTATATCAAATATGAATGATTCCTATACAGTAATGAAATGTCATGAAATAATTGGCAACTTTTAAATTTATATTCTTTTGATAAAATTGATTTAATTATATAAGATTATTAATTAAATAAATTGCTTTACTTTTAATAATTTCTGGAAATCTGTGAGAATTTAACACCTGTTTTTGCAAGTGAGTTGGCCTGAGCTGTCTATGCACGCTGCTGCGAAAAGCTGCAGATGATTAGCTACTGCAAGGGGGCCCCTCCACGCTCAACAAAACAAGCTCCGTCCAAGATGATTTCAAGATTTACTGTGCTGGATAATTCTCAAATGAAATCACATTGAAAGTATCATAACTAAATTGACAGTTAGTTATCTGCGTCTTTTTTGTTGTTGTTGTTATCTGGGTCTTAACAGGCTTCTAGGAGCAATTGTAGAACACACCCCCACTAACACTATATTATATGTCCTTGTGATGATTAATCTTGAGTGTAGAGTTGACTGGAATGAGAAGTACCTGGATTAGTACACAGTTCTGGGCTTCTCTGGAAACAAAGGCCAGAAGGTCCTCCCTTAGATATTCAGTTACAGCCAGCTCCGGCCCTTAGAAAGAACCCCAAGGGAATAAAATGAGAAAGGAGACAGCTCCTGTGAAGGGAGGAATTTTCCCTTTCAGCTTTGTTGCCACCATGAGGTGAGCAGCCTCCTCCCTCACACCCATAGGGAGGTGAGCAGCCTCCTCCCTCGCACCCACAGGGAGGTGGGCAGCCTCCTCCCTCGCACCCACAGGGAGGTGGGCAGCCTCCTCCCTCGCACCCACAGGGAGGTGGGCAGCCTTCTCCCTCGCACCCACAGGGAGGTGAGCAGCCTCCTCCCTCGCACCCACAGGGAGGTGGGAAGCCTCCTCCCTCGCACCCACAGGGAGGTGGGCAGCCTCCTCCCTCACACCCACAACGAGGTGGGCAGCCTCCTCCCTCGCACCCACAAGGAGGTGAGCAGCCTCCTCCCTCGCACCCACACCACATGATATTCTCTGCTTGGTCCAGGTCTAAAGGAGCCAACAGATCATAAACTGCACCCTCTAAGACTAAGTCAGAATACTTCCCTCCCTGAATTACTTATGTCTAATACTTCATCACAGTGACATAAAACTCTCACTAATAGAGTCTCCATTGCTACTTACTCTGATGAAGTCTATAATGGTGGATCTGACATTATTTCCCAAGGTGGTTTCACTGTGCTGAATAAAAAGATGTTGCCCTTGCCAATGAGATGTTGGCTAAGGGATCCAAGGCCCTACAAAGGTAAAGGCTTTTTTGCCAGCAAACTGGGATACCTGCAAGAAGAAAGGTGGTAAGGCCCTGCTGTCGAAGACCTGGTGTAAGCATGGGAAAGATGTATTGAGACCACACTTGCAAGTGTACAGTTGGTCTCTGGAATGCCAGAGAGTATTACCAAAGGCCACTAAATCAATAAAGCAAATATTGGTTTCCTTGAGTCAAGTAAGACTACTCTGTTAGCATCAGCTACACCTCACCTGCCTGGAAATACTGTGCAGCACTGGCAGCCATATATCTGTATATCCCAAATCTAATTGGCTATTAGCTCTCTCCTTGGAGGAATAATTCACGGCTGATGCCACAAGCTTACACCCTCTAGTGGTTAGGAGATGTTATAAGCCACAGTAAGATCTTGTCATCTTTTACAGAAAAGCTATAGTTCATGGATTAGCATACCATCCAAACATCTGTGTCTATACCAATGTAACCTACCATAATAATTAGTACTGTTTAAATACCTATATATCTAATTGCTTGTGCTTCATCAGTAGGAGTAAAAGGTTATTCCTGGATAAACTGCCAACCCATGAAAGGAAACAGCTTGAACTGATTAGAGTCCAAAATGACGTCTCCAGAGAAAGTAGACTGTTTTGCTTCTCACCCACTTCTGTCCCTTTTCTAAAGCCTAGAGAACAATCTGCAGAAGAGGGGGTGTGGTAGAATGTAAGGGCTGCGATTGGGGTGAATTATGAAACTACAGAAATATAGACTGGACTCTTATTTGATCAACATGATTGTACATACAAGCCCCTCCAGCTGGACAATGGGGGCCTCAGGCCGTATAAGTTTGGCTATAGCTGCTTGCAAATTGGTTTTACATGAAGGATGCTTGTACTCATTACTTATTACTTATTATTAAAAATTAAATCTTTGTAAAAAGATGTTGCCCTGAGCTTACAATAATTTTCTTTGTAAAAAATATTTATTTTTTAATTTTATGTGTATGAGTGTATTACTTGCATTTGTGTCAGTGCACTCTTGTCTTGCTAACCCCTCAGAGTCAGAAGAAAGCATTGGATTCCTCATAACTGGAGTTATGTGGGTGCTGGGAACTGAACCAGTCAGTGCTCTTAACTGCTGAGCCATAGTTATTTTCTTTGAGAAACTTAACAGTCTATATTACTCAAAATCATTGTATTGGGGACTGGAGACATGGCTCAATTGTTAAGATGGCTTACTATTCTTGTGGAGTACCTGAGTTCAGTGCTCAGTACCCATATCAGGAGGCTCAAAACTGCCTGAAACCCCAGCTCCAGGGAATCTGATGCCCTCTTTTGGACTCTGTTGACACTTACACTCACATGCAGGTATCCACAAACAGACACAAACACACCTAATTAAAACTAAAATCTTAGCAAAATCATTATATTCTTGAAATACTTTTAAATTCTTTATTTATGTGTATAAGTGTTTTGCCTGCATGTATGTAAGTGCATCCATGCATGTAACACTTGAAGAGGCCAGAGGAGGGGCATGGTTCCCCTGGAACTGGAGTTACAGATGGTTGTTAACCATCATGTCAGAGTGATCCCTATTAATTTGCATAGATAGCCAGTGCTCTTAATCACTGAGCCATCTCTTTAGCCCCCCCAAATCATTATATCATTATATTGTTAATATAAGTACCTGATTAAAATGTTCATAAACAAACTAATGGAATAGCTAGAAAAGGAAGAGGTAACACAAATGAATCAATCCCTGGATAATCAACTCTAAACACATGTCACATGTCCCGTATGCATAGTGTGAATGAAATTCTATTGGTATTTTAGTTTACTTTTTTACACAAAATTGAAGACTAATATAACTCAAGGTTTTTTGCTTAATATTTTTCAAATTTGTTCATCCATTTTTCAATGTACTTTTGTAATAAGGTGTATTTGGTTTTGCTGTGTTAGGCCAATAATTTGATTTGAACCGATTTGATGTTTGCTGAGGATTTTAACTTCCTAATATGAAAAGCAAGTAAAAGCCACAAAGGTCCAGGCATGTATATCACATCATGGCCATGAGAAATTCTGAAACCATTTTATGAGTCTTCATCTCTGGTACACTAAAACAACTCAGGTCTGACAGGAAGGTCTTTCTAACCAACAGTGAAACTGAGAATGTTTGGCCTCTTAGACAAGCAAAACCAGAATCAGGCACATTTAAAGAGAACCTCCCATTCCCTAGGTTGTGAGAGCTTTGCTTATTGTACTTGACTCTTTCTCCACTTTTTCCATGGTTAATTCCATGCATTTGTTGCTTTGGAAGTTGTCTGATGTAATAAAACTGGCCTCATGTTTTCTTTGTCCTCTGCAGATCGCAAAGGCTAAGGTCCTGGAACCATCTCTCCTCAGTGGAGGCCACGTGTGTGTCTTGCCTTTGCATCTCACTGATGCAAGAACTCTGTGATAAATCAAATTCCACCTAATTACAGAATCTAATTGCACGACATCCATCAAACAACTGTTTCTGCTTTCTCTGTGTGCTCTTTTGGGGGCCTCCCTCTTTGAAATCATAAGAGGCCATGGTTCCACATCCTTTCCGTCTTTCCAGGTTTTCTTTGGATACTCAGCTTTATCCCACACCTGCTCTGGGTTTTCCCGCTATGACTCTCTTATTCCTCCCTGAATCTAACTTTTCCAATTTCCTGTGACAAGACACTGCAGCCCCTAAAGGGAACCGTTTCACTGTAATCAAGTCCTCACTTAAATGTGCCATTAAAATGAATTTCAAAGGAAATACAAGGAGGATTATTTTGAAAAACGATTGGGATATTAAAAGAGAAATAACAAAATTATAAAGGGACTCAAGGTAATGTACTGCCTTATGCAAACAGAGGGAGCCTCCCAGAGCTCACTGTGCAGGTCACTGCCCTGCTCTCATTCTCTGAAGACAAGAATGACATAATTTCAGTTGAGCTAAAGGTCATTTGGAGAGTTTCCAGCTGTCTGATTAACTAAACTACAAGAATAAAGAATGCAAGGCTCCCTTTTAATTTTAATGTTCTGTATTGTGACCACCTTGAAATTCACACAGTGAATTTCTTGGTCTCATCCCTAGACATCTCATCCATGCTTCCTTCTTACCCCAGCATGCTCTTTGGAGACGAGAGAGAGAGAGAGAGAGAGAGAGAGAGAGAGAGAGAGAACAAAATACCCCCATTAAATCATTCAAACAGAAGGAATAGGAGACAAGTGAGGAAACCAGCTGTAAAATTGGCAAGGTTCAGCCAGGGAAAGTCAACTTGCCGAGATTTAGTCCTTGGGTAGGTCATCTGTTTCCTCCTAACAAACAACTCTTGGATATTTATAGACATGAATCAGTTTTTATTCTCCAGAATAGCCAAAATTTGTCATTTCTGGTATTTGAATGTCAGTCATGGGTGAAAATAAGAACATTCACATGTAGTTTCCTACAAGTTTAAAACAAGGAACAGCTACGTTAATTTTCTGTACTGATTGCTAAACTAAAAACAGAATTTGTGGAGACTTTATACAGTTGGCAGGCATTGTGCATGTTGCTGGCCAGCTGAACATTATTTATAAGACATTCTGCAACTGAGGTACTTTCAAATATGTGCATTTGCAGTCTCCCTAACTTCAGGCTTCCAAATTACCTGAGCAGTCTATAATCACCTTTGCTGAGGTGATTTCTCACCTAAGTTCAACTCAGAAGTTAAGCCTTGAACGTGAATTTACGCCCCTCTGAGGCATGAAGTTTGACTTCCTAGTGCTGTGTTCAGCAAGACTCTGCACCCCGCTAGCATATGCACAGTGGGTTGACATGTGCTGTCTTGTCTGCACAGTGTGACTTTTAGCGCATTGCACCTACAAATTATTTATACCTGGGGGGGGAGGTGGTACGGAGCCAGGTAAATAGTGAGGGAAACCTGTCTACATGTGTATGTTTAGTTCAGTTACATGATTATGTACATGAACTTTCATAAAGGCACATGTATGCCCATGGCAGACTCAATGTTTATAAATGTCATTTTTATGATTTTCTAGACTTTTCAGCAATTGAAACACTCCATGATCTAGAGTAACTTGTTCTGTTCACAGAAGTTCCATGGGTCACATATGTCATCAGTAGTAGGAGTAACAGATCCAAGGCACATCTCACAGCTCCAGACTACATATTAGTGGTGTCTTCAGTTATAAGATACACAGTGAGTGATTAATTATTTTAAATTGCCATGAAAGTTATAAAATATTATTTTATGAGGTAACAAAATGCATAGGAAACGATAGTTTGAAAAACATTCAGATAATAGCTAATAGCTTACAAAAGCATAAAAACATTTCCTAACATGGTCTTTAGGATATTGAACCTACATGAATGTTTTTTGTCTCCTTTTTAAAAACATTTCACAAATGTTTTTCATATGAATATTACAGTGATGATCACTTTTTCAATTAATTCACAGTGACATAGAAAACGATAAAGAACTACAGTCGTTGCCTGATGAGTCTCTACCTAATACTACATTTAAGATTTTTAAAATTCAATTATTCTGGATGGTCCCTTTTGCATAAAAACAAAACAGTAAAATGGGTTTATTGTAAAATGACAGTTTTTTTTTTTTCTTAGTGTTTTCCCCTAAAAAGAAAATGGTTGGGGGTGGGGCAACTGGAGAGATGGTTCAACTGTTAGGAGCACTTACTATTGTTAGAGAGGACACAGGTCAGTTTCTCAGCACCCACAGGGTGGCTCACCACTCTGCTTCTGAACTGCATCCTGGGGTTACCAGTGTTGTGCTTTGGGCTCTGTGAACTACAAGCATGCATGTCACACACATACATACTTTCAGGTACTCCCATGCATCCAACATAAAAATAAACCAACTTTTAAATTGAGAAAGAACAAGATTTTTCAATGTAGTACTTTGTGTTTGTCCTCTGTAATCACATCATAAGATATTGACTTATGTATATGATTTTAAATTATTTTTCTCTATGAATTGAATTTATGATAATCATTCCATAGTTCAAAGTCAGTGAAAAGTACCAGACATTTTTATTTTTCTATCCCTAAGAATATAATTAAAGTCATCTGGAGTGTTGCTTTCTCAAGACTCTCATTTTGGACAGATTTCCCCATAGTCTGTCACAAAGTACTACATTGAAAAAAAATCTTGTTTTTTCTCAACTTAAAAGTTGGTTTATTTTTATGTTGTATGCATGGGAATACCTGTTCACAACTCCAGTTTGAAGCCACCCAGCATCAGGTAATATCTTACAGGAGGGTTACTGCTAAATTTTAATTCATGAATCCTCTATTTGTTTCATTGGTGGCAGTGCTTTAAGCATTGATCATTGGGCTTGTAGGCATTCTCAGCGAGCACTGTCCATGATAGTTACACCTCCAAAACCTTTTTATCCTTATTTTGTTAAAAATTAATGACTTATGAATGTGGAAAGGCATGAGAGTGGAAGCAACACTTGCTGGTTCCCCCAAATCTGGGAATATCAGTAGTTTCAAGCCTCAATGTGCTTGTTGGGATTAGAATTTGCTTCTTCTCTTGCCTCCATGTATCATGAAGTTTTATTCTAAGGTGGGCCATTTGAACTGAATAGCTGGAGGAACTTCTTTCTTTCTCAACAACATGAATATACATTTTTATTCATTTTTTATTTTTATTTATTTTTATGTGTAAGAATGTACTGACTGCATGTAGGCTTGTGTACCCGTGTCATGCAATGCCGCGGAGGTCAGAAGAGAGTATTGGATTCCCCTGGAACTGGAGTTAAAGATGGTTCTCAGCCTCCATGTGAGTGCTAGGGATCGAACCCGGGTCCTCTGCAAGAACAGTCAGTGCTCTTAACCACTAGGCCATCTCTCCAGCCCCCGAATATACTTTTTTTAATCCTTCATGTTTAGCATTTACTGTCATTGAAATGCTTCCACTTATTACACATTGATGTTCACTCCACGTGTTGCATAGCATTGGTTCTGCAGAGTCCAATCACTCTGGATTCCCAGAGAAAACCCAATACAGTCTTATTTCAGCGATGCAAGCATGTGGTACTCTCTCTCCTTTCCATTCCACCTCTGTGGAGAAGGTGGAGAGGAGACTTAGTAGCACTTCTTTAAGGGTGAAAAAAGTCTTTCTGGCCTCTTGGATATTCTAGCATCATTGAAGGCATTCCTTAGTTCACTATGCAGTCAATAGTTTTCCAAGCAGTAGAACCTTGAATTCTGTGCTGGCAAATTTTAGAACAGGATTTACAAATTCTAAAGTCTCTAGGAACCAAGAAGGTGGTAATGTGCAAAGGAAACTGAGTATAAGAACCATTTGGGGAGCTGGAGAGATGGCTCAGCGGTTAAGAGTGTGACTGCCCTTGCAGAGGACCCTGATTCGATCCCCAGCACCCACATGGCAGCTAAGAACTGTCTTTAACTCCAGTTCCAAGGGAATCCGACGCCCTCTTCTGACCTCTGAAGCATTGCTCAACTCGGGTGCACCAACCTACATGCAGATAGTACACTTATACACATAAAAAAAAGGAACGATTTGGGAGTGAAGAACCTGGGAAACTGTGAGCATGTGCTGTGTCAAAGGGTATGGAACACTGGTGTTTGGTGGATCTAAGCATCATGGTAAATAGAAATGAAACTTTTAATTTGGGAGTGTCATAAATGCAGATCTTCATGTGAAATGTCTAATGAGTCCATATCAATTCAAATGGCAAAAAATGCTTGGTGGGCTAAAACTTGGAAGAGAATGTACAGCTCCTAGCCAGTTGACAACTTTGTATCTATTGCCTGGCTGCACCCTAACACACACACACACACACACACACACACACACACACACACTCCTTCACGTGCATATGCACTTAAGGGAAAATAGTAAGCTATTTACCTATCTTCAAGTGAGTTCTCATCTCTCTCTCTCTCTCTCTCTCTCTCTCTCTCTCTCTCTCTCTCCCTCTCTCTCTCCCTCTCTCTCTCCTAAGAAGACGAGCCAGTAAGCCCAGCTCAGCATCCCCAGCTTTGAGGATTTTTCCCACTGGTTGGAGAATCAAGAGAAGTTTCTTGCAGAACACCTTTGCTGACTGATGGCATTGTGGCAAGTCCTGGAGAGTCAGAAGGAAAAGTATCCCTCTCTTCAGAAGCACATTTGTCTACACATGTGGAGGATGTGATTCACATGGGTTTCCTTGGTAAGTTTTAACAACCACCCTTTAGCTCCTATAAACTGAAATGGTTGGGGGGGGGTTCCTCGTGGCTCTTCAGAATTCCAACAGTTTCTTGATACACCCATGGGAGCCACAAGAAATTAGGCTGAGTTTCACATATCTGTTGAGCTAATACACTGGCCATCTAAGCCTCCTAGCTTCTACACCAAAGCTCTTTCTAACAAGAATGCACAGAATGCCAATTTTTCTATTTTCCTGATATAATTTCATTAATATCTCATTTTTACTTCTGTGGTCATAAATGATAGATCATGCATATATGCCTATTTTGCTTTTTTTTTTTTTTTTGCTTTTTTAACTAATTGAGCTGTGATTTTTTTGGCAGTATTTTTTCTGTTGTGCTGATTTCCTTCACTCATCTGTAAGATGCTTTATATAAGCAGTGTTTTTAGATATTATCTATAGTTTGTCTTCATGTTTCATTTTCCCTATATTCATCATGGTGTTTATATAACTGATTTCTAAAATTTTTGTGCATATTTAAGTCTTTTATAACTTTGGATTTTTTTATAGTACCTCAAAGGGCCTTTTCATTTCAAAAAGAAACACCTTTAGCAATCCATAATCCTGATGTTTCTATGCTTCCACCACTAACAAATCTGGTAGACCATTTTAGACTTGAAGTATCAGGAAAAAATTATTTCAGATGAAAGACATACTCAAATATTCACAGGGAACTCTTTCTAAAATAGAGCTGTACTCCACTTTCAGCTCTACCTATAAAATGAACTGTGACATAATACACACGCTCTCCTCCATGGGCCTGCTTGGGATGTTCTGTTTATGGCACATAGATATGCAAGCAGAAGAGCGTAAGTCCCTGAATCACTGCCAAGAAGGGGACTGCACTCAGGACAGCTCCCAACTCATGTGGGGTTGGTGTAAGAAAGAGTAAGTTGATTAGCTGCGTTCTGCGATGGTGTCTTGTTTATTATTCTTGTATGAAAGAGCCTATTTTTACTGATTCAAGAACAAATTATAAGTAATCACACTACTGCATAACTTAACATGCTATGTGATTTTTGAGGAGAAAAAAGCCATTGGAAGGATAAGGAAACAAATTATTTCATGCAGAAGTTCAGGCATTTAAATGGTAAGCATGATAAGAAGGGCAAATGCACCTTCTGATAAATTCCTCTGCTTTGGTTTGGCAGTGGCTGCCTTGTCTGAATGTACTTATTACTCCTCCCTGGACACAGGCCAGCATACTTAGAGCTCCCTGCCCCTTACACACACACAAGATGGTTATAGGTGCTAACGTGAAAAAATTACAGAAACCTTATTAGGAAAGAAGGTGGAATTCGGGGGAGAACAGTACAGTACACCCTGATTATTACTCAACAGGAACAGCTAAGCTCAGGCAGAGAACAGTGAAATCCAGCATTTCATAAGCCAGTTTCAGGAAGGCACTTCTTGCTCTATCTGGTGAAGTTTTCTCGTTTTCCCAGTGATTTATGGTGGGTGCAGTATTGCACGCAGTGCTTCTGTGTAAAAGGAGACAGAGTGAGCCCACACTTGGGCTGCACACCCCGACACACTGTCCTCCTGGCCTCTGGGGATCTACTTGTCACCTCATAGTGACTATGGTATCTACTACTATAGAGAAGAAAAAAAAATTAGTTGTTGCAAAACATTTTCTAGTGATTTAAGGATCCCACAGTCTACCAGCTCAGGCCTGTAATGAGCTGTGGGCTTTTCCCATGGATTTTCAGGACATGTCCTTGAATTATTTATAACAGAGCAACTACCTGCTTGCAGTGATTTCCCTTTTTGCCTCGTTCTCACCAGGCTTTGAGGAGAGCAGTGCAGGTACCATGGTTCTCTGCACTATAACCCAGGCCCCTCTAGGACAGTGCAGACCTGCCACACACTTTGAAGTCTATCAGCCACTGGCTGTGCCTTTGTGTATAGAAGGTTCATTATAGAGACCTACACTGGTTCAGTTGTTCAACGAGGTGCTGTTAACTCCATTGCTAAGGAAAGTCTTTTCTTATTTCCTAGAAGACTGAAATGTATGAATAAATTTGCTTCTGTTGACAAAAGGCAATTTGAGTGGTGGGAAGGAAAAACCGACCTACCTGCATTCAGCATATACCTCTGTGCTGGTAAACAAGCAAGGCTTTTATTCTTTTTTTTTCCATTTTAACAGAAAACGACATTATATATTTGAGTAGACAACAAGAGGTACCATTAGGATTCAGAAAATTGAAAACCAAGCTTCAATAAAAAAAAAAAAAAAGAAGAAGAAGAAGAACACAGTCATAGGGGAATTCATAATAGCTTCCCTGTGTTTAGCGGAATACTTCCATTTTTTTATTCACCTCACAAACAGTGTTCACAAACAACAGCAAAGAACAAAAGCTGTGATTTATATTTATGGACAGGTATACATGCACCCTTGACCTCCTGCTGGCTACCTGGCCCTCCCTAACAGAAGCAATTTATGGATGCGGGTCTAAATAAACATTAAGGAGGCAAGGCCACAAACTGTCAGCCAAGAAAATCAATAGTCTCCAGAAACCACCAAGTAGGATCAATGAAAAAGATTAGGTATCGCTAGTGAAAGGCAGCCACAGGTAAAGTGGCTTGCTCGGAACTGACAGGGCTCTTGGCAACAGGACAAATCTCCTGAGCAGAGGCACGCAGCAAGCGGCCACTGGAGGCTGCTCCGGAGCTGCAGACTGACAGATGACCCTAGGATGAAAGGGATTTGGATGGAGGCCTCAGGGAATTTTCAATTGCTTTGCCAGCATCATCTCACACAGCTGGACAGCTGCCTGCAGGAGAAGTGCAGATGTATCTTTTGATAAATTGTTCTGCTTTTGTTTCTCATTAGTTAGCTTTCTCTGGATTTATTTATTACTCCTCCCTGGACACAGACCAAAACAACATAGCCTTCCTTTTCCTCTACACCTCCCCCCAACACACACACACACACACACACACACACACACACACACACAGGTGTGAGCTTAAGCACACATTGCTTTATTACTCTAATAACATTACTTTATTAACAGAACTACTCATGCTTAAATGAACAGCAAGTACATGTAGGAAGGCTGAAATGTTCAGCCAAGCCTATTTCTCTAGTCTCTGAAGAAAATCTATGCACTCCTAACTTGAAACACTGGGCACTAAATTGCAAACTCTGATTGACAACTGAGGAATGAAAGCTAATTACATTGTTGAGTTTACAGGTTAATGCTACTTCTTTTGTCAACAGAAGAATGAAGAATAGTTACATTCTTGAAAAGCAAAGATGCCCAAAGAAAAAGAAGCCAGAGGAACTAGCTTTATCCCAACAGGAAATTGGCAATTCAAACAGAAAATTCAAACCTTAGCTGTACCTTTTCCTCCTTAAAGCTAGGCTGACCTAGTGTCTTGCTTTCACCAAAATTGTGTGTGTGTGTGTGTGTGTGTGTGTGTGTGTTCTGACATAGGCTCTGATTTCACACTTTAATCTCCAAGTGTATGATCAACACAGGCTGGCTCACCTGCCTGGTGTTTCTAAGCCATGTTATGGTTATGCCTTAATAAAGCACAGCCTGACTCTTAGCATTAATTTTTAAGTCAGAAGCAAACCCAAACTGCTGAGAACTGGTTCCTTCAGAATTCTCTTGGAACTGTGCTTCAGCAAAAGTTTCCACTCTATATTTTATTAAAACAGTATATCCAGCATGAAATGGGGAATTAAAAGTCAAACCCTTAATTATAGGATTATGTCCCTTGTGACCCCTATGAACTTAAAATAACACAGAGAGAGAGAGAGAGAGAGAGAGAGAGAGAGAGAGGCTATAAATTTATCTCATTGTAAACAATGAGGTAATCACTGATTGCAATGTTTTTTTATATTCCCCATAAACATACATCCCCACACTATCTTGAGTGGAAAGCGCAAGAAAGGCTCAAAAGGAATGAAGTTTATATACTCTGGTCACAAGAGGAGCACATGGCTAAGGGAAATTCTTTAAATTATAAACAAGCTAAAATGATTAACTTTTTGGTTGGAAGGTTAGGTAAAAGCCATTTGTCCTGAGTATGTCCATGTTGTAAATTTTGTTTCTGCAGACCAGATCAATACCAAGACCTAAGTGATTCAGTTCCCCCTTTGACCTCAGCCAATAATCAATTCTACAAGTACAACCATCATAGATCATTCAGCTGCCAAATAGACCTACTTGCTCTTCAAATACTCAGCAGTAAGGCAAGCCAGCTTAGACCAGAATGGCTCGGTGAACCTTTATCACACTCTACGTATGCTACCCTTGTTTTAAGTCACTATATTTGAGACTAAATCAGTATGCAACAAAAGCTAACTGATCCAGGCTTTAAGTAAATGGTAACAGCGGATCTGTACCAGGGGGTTAATTAAAAATTTCTCCACATTTTCTAGTTTATTGAAAATCGTTAAGACATATATTCTGATATCTCATTTTCCTCTCTTCCTTTTCTTTGGGTAGAACAGGGTGGGAATGAAATCTAGTGGACACACTCTTGATACCCTGGAGCAAAGGCCTCCCAGTGGCCAAACAGTGGAAATGAACCCTTATCTTCTACTCTGGAGAAATCAGCATATTAGGAAGGGTCAGGGTCTCAGGAAGGATTCTGAGGCACAGTGGAAGGGTGCACAGCCAAATGAGAATGTCCAGCACATTTAATAGATGAAAACTTTCCTGTTTAGCCTGAACTTCCTTCTTGATAATTCTGTCTTTACATAAATGGAAAAATCTCAAGTTTTCTTTCCTAAACACAGGGATATCTATGTCTGTCTACATGTTGCTATATGTGTCCACGATCCTCTTCTCTTTTGGTATTTCTGCCACAGTTTTACTAATTTCTTAAAGGCAAGTTGAATTTGTCAAGGCCTGGTATTTTCTTATAATTATTAGATTACATTTATTTCTTTTCCACACAAAGTAGGAATCATACTGTTTTCCTATATATACCTTTTTATACCTAGTAAGTACTCAATAAACATTTAATATATTTTTATAATATAGCTTCAATTAATAAAGAATAAAGTCATTTAACTTCTCTTTGTAGATAAAAACTACTTAGAAGTTTATATATATTTACATATAAACATATGTATACACTTACAAATATGTAGAAGCAGATTAAGACTTTTAAAATTTATGATAATAATAAAATTTATTATTATAATTTTCAACCTCACCCTGGATCCCAGAAGATGATTTTTATGCTCTCATTGTTATTTTCTGACTTACAGATCCATCAGTGGAAAAGGAAGACACTCACAACATTAGAGGTTATGCAGGCTTCTGACCAATGAAACTGGTGGAAACTGCAAGCAGCCCAAGGAGAGGTGTTTCAAGATTATTAGGTGTTTTCTGTCCAATCCGTTACTCTTTACCATATGTCATGAGAACAGTACCACTAGACAGAATAATAAATATGTATAGGCAATGTCTTTAACGTGAATCTCAGAAAGAAAAAAAAATCTTGAGAGCACAGCAGAGAAACAGTTTACCATGTGAGTGAGGTATAAGCACCATGGTTATGAACCTTGAGATTTCCTGGTTATTAATCACCAGAGCCTTTCCCGATGATAATATGACTACATGCACACTTAGAATTGTTTTCCATTCATGCCCAGTTGTGAAGACAACATATTTAATAGATGAGTGACAAGCTGCCTTACAGCTTCAACATCCTCCTTTCTGAGCCAAAAAGTGCCCCTTCTTTCAGTGCAAAAGCAGTTACTCAATAAGCAGACACAGATCTGCTTATTGAGTAGGGAAGGGAACAACAACAGCATAAGGATTAGGTCAAAGAACTGACTGATACAGTTAAATTCTTCTCAAAACAACAAGCCTCTTGGAAACACTGAAAGATGCAAGATATGTATGGCAGAATTCATAAACTGGGGTGGAGGGAGGAGCAGGGAGAGGGGAATGTATCCCAGTTGGACTGAAAAATGATGTATAAAATACACAAAATGTCAACAAAAAATAACATAGTTAAAAAAAAAAGAGCAAGGACTAGCTATCTCCTGGCTTTGTGGCACTGCCTGATGATTCTGCCTGGTTGCTACTTCTCAAATCTGCTTGAATACAGTTTATTGCATTGCCTTTTCTAATTTACCTTCAACCAGAAAGTCTGAAGTTCAGATACAAGTAACTAACTGGAGGTAGACTAAAGTGTTCCACGTGTATGTATCAACAGGTGTATCTTTTAGCCATCCTTACTCTATGAGTTTTATGGGGGTTTGAATGAAAAGCAAGCCTCATAGGCTCAAGTATTTGAACATTTGTTCCCACTTGGTGTAGCTTGGCTCTGGGAAGCACTTTGCTAGGGGTGGTATTTGAAAGTTCATATTCATTCTCTCTCTCTCTCTCTCTCTCTCTCTCTCTCTCTCTCTCTCTCTCTCTCTCTCCTTGATTCAGGTTTGTGTTCCTGCTCTCTCCTGCTGTTCTTCCCTGACCATGATGGACTCATAAACTCATAATCCTCTAGAACTGTAAGCCCAAATAAATCCTTCTCTGTAAGTTGCCTTGGTCATGGTGTTTTGTCATCGCAGCAGAAAAGTAACTAATACATGTTCCAAAAATCAAAATGAATTTGTTCTTATGGGAAGAAAGCAGGATGAGGTGAGGGTTTCACTGTTGAATGAGTCTGTGATCTCTATCCTCTTCTGAAAACCTTTACATAGTGAGGAAATTGGAATGCTGTTCTGTTTTTTACAAAGAATAATCTGACAACAAACCTGCGTGTGTCAGAGCATTTGTCAAAAAGAATAAGACCATGGGACACTGGGAGGATCCAACTTTTCATAGCCATAGAAATTCCTTGAAGCTCATGTTTGTTTGTTTTTTTCCCCTTTGTGCTGTCAACAAGAAAATCATTTGGAAAAGAAGGGCTGTATGCTGTTGTTTTCCTGATATCTCTCAACTGGATTGGTGTATCACCAACTCACACCCATCATCTCCAGCAGGTAAGTCATCCAGGGCCTGGCTGTGGTTCACCTGCTGTGAATGCAGTGCGGTCTTTTGTTCCACTCCTAGATACTTCTATCTTCCAACTTGTGTTCTATATGTGACTTCCCCCAGGGTCTCTTAACACATCCGTTTTCTATTTCACTACTAAGTACATAAATAATGACAGATCTCCCTTTACTTTGGATAACATTCACCAGCTATTCTTTTATATTGAACCATGTCATGTGGAAAAGACTCTTCAAAACAAACCACACTCTGTTATTTTGTAATCTGTCCTAGACATACAAAATGAAATATACACAGACCCAGATGGAATGATGAGCTCTGTTACTCAGTACCCTTGCTAGTGTGCATAGGGAGGTTCAGTTGAAACCCTGTCAGATTATCAGACCAAATAATTTCCTACCACAGAATCAGGATCATCTCATTCTACCCAGATGTAATATTCACATTAAAAATAGGTGTTGGGAGGCAGAGGCAGGCGGATCTTTGTGAGTTCAAGGCCAGCCTGGTCTACAGAGTGAGTTCAAGGACAGCTGGAGTTACAGGGAGACCCTGTCTCAAAATGACCAAAAAAAAAAAAAAAAGAGAGAGAAAAAAAAAAAGATGTAAGTTACTCCATTCTCTGACTTGCCTCAAACTCTCACTTCTCATTCCCGTTATATAGAGAGAGACGCTGTTCAAATAATCATGGTCTCGCAGTCATATTCTTGGGGATTAAAGGAATTTATACTAGCACTTAAGAAAAGTTTCCAGGGTTGGAGGTGTTGGCAAGTCCTTGCACTTCATATTGATCTTGGTTTTCATGGTTAGCTAACTGACAAGAAAGGTCACGTTACATTTTGACCTAAGATAAGAACATCATCAAAGAAATCACTGAGTGTCTTTTCAGAACTACACTGGCGATTACTTCTGTTCCAGCCTATGCTCTCATGCCCTTATTCATTTATTCAATTGGAATTAAATTTTTTAAAGTGTAGTTGTCAGAAAGATGATAGAAATTTTATCCAATGAGGAAAGTACAGCATACTCAGAAAATCATTTTCACCTACCATTAATTGTTACGTGAGCTTGGACAGTTGTCTGTTTTACCTGCTTTACGAGAAGTTGAGAAGTAAAAAATGTAGTATAAAAGAAGCTGGATATCAAATGTAAATGGCTATAGATTATTAAACACACATAATGCACCTGTCGTGAATCTGATCAACAAACAACAGGTAAGTAATATGCTAGAGATAGATGGAACATTAATAAAATTCCTGGAATAGAGGCCCAGATTTCAGCTTTAGAAAAAACAGTGTATGTTGTTTGGGAAAATAGAAGAGATGAAATCACCTTCAACTAATATTTATGAAGAGTTGCTACGATTTGAATATGAAAATCTTCCATGAAAAGTTCATGAATTCAGGAGTTTGCATCTAGGTGGGACCCTAATGAGGTAGTCTGGATGGGGAAATGTCCTGCTGTGTCCTGGAAGCTGTACCCTTCTGTCTCTCTGTGCTTTCTGTCTATAATGAGGTAAGTAGTCTCTGCCATGTGCGTCCAGTACCAGGATGGGCCCAGAATTCATGAAACCAAAGACTGGTCTTTTAAAATGTCTGAAACAGGGCTGGACAGATGGCTTAGCGGTTAAGCGCGCCGACCGCTCTTACAGAGGACCTGGGTTCGATCCCCAGCACCCACATGTCAGCTGAGAACCGTCTAAAACTCCAATTCCAGGAGAACTCCAGTTCCAGGGGAATCCGACACCTTCTTCTGACCTCCGCGGCATTGCACGACACGGGTGCACAGACTTGCATGCAGGCAGTACATTCATACACATACAGAAATAAATAAAAATTAAAAAAATAAAATAAAATGTCTGAAACATGAGTTAAAATAATGCTTACACCCTTAACTTGTTTTTGTCAGATATTTTATCACAGCTACACAAAAGCCCTACTAATACAATATGTACTAACGGTAGCGTAACACACTTTTATCAAGCCTTTGATATAAGCTTCCTTTCATTGTTTCTCCACTCAAAAATCAATAAAAATGTTAAATATGAGGTATATCTATATCCATGTAACATGGAAGGTTTTCTAGATTAAATTATTGTTTTTTAAAAATAAAAAAGGCTAAACTCTCCCTCTCCCAGTAGTTATAGGTTGCCAATACAATAGTTCTTCAGCTAAGACTGGGTCTTCTTATCAACTTCCACACTTCTGTATCAGGTTTTGTCTGACTTAAGTCTGCATGGGTCTTGTGCATGCTATTATAATGGTTGTGAGTTCATATGAGTAACTTCCCAGCAGTATGAAAAGCGGTTTCCTCATGATTATCTACATCTCTGGCACTTACAATATTTCCTCCCTCTCTACTGCAATGATCTCTGAGGTTTGGGTGGCAGAGACTTGGTGTAAGATATGTATCCTACTCAAGGATAAGCACTCTGAAGTCTCTTATTCTCCTCCACACTGTGGCCAGTTGTGACTTCTGAATTAATCAGAAATCACTATCTGTTGTATGAGGAAGCTTTGCTGGTTAGAATTGAGAGATATATTTGTGGGTAGGCCACCGAGGTTTGTGGCAGGGCCCACTTAATCCCAGGATGACCCATGTGGGAAACACACACAGGAAAGCACAGCAAACAGACACATGTTGAGGTCCAAATGCAGAGAGAGCGCAAGATGTCTGCTTAAATATCCACCACGACTCAATTCTCAAAGCCAAATCCTAAACCTTTTCGTCACTATATCCCACACCATGGGTGTGGCCAGGGAGGTCCCATTGGCTTAGAATGCAACCCATCTTAACTGTTTTCCCACATATATTATTAATTATTATTTATGTACCCTGTTCTGTTATACTCACTGAGACTTAAGTGTAGCGGTTGTTGCACTGTAGATGTGTCACTTAGGGATGGATACCTTGTAGACAGGCACTTATTCTGTATTTTTGACCATTTGTGGCAATTTGTTGGAACAAGCTACTTTGATGAAGTATGAGAAGTACATTTATGTGTAAATATAAGGATAAATATTTAGAACACAATAAGAAATTTCACTGGCCTAGGTTGTGGGAAAAAAAATAGGTTCTTCTCTAGGATCTGTGACCTCCCCAGTCTTGTGTATTTGGCTATATTTACAGTACCATACAGGAGTTCCTTCCCGTTGAATAGGATTTAAGACCAATTAAATAGATGTTGAATATCCCCAAGATAAAAGTACCACTACTTCATCAGTACAGATTATTTGTTGTTCTGGTCATTTTTGTGATTCATGGACTTATAGCTGGATGGAATCATTGGTTGACAGATTGAATAGTATCTTCTGATCCTATGAAAGCTTTGGGGTGGAAGATTCCAGATTAGTTCTATCTTGAAGGCTCCAAGTCCTGCATTCAAAGTATATCCTGTCTTCAGCAATAGGGTCTTACCCCGAAAATTTTGGGAGTTAATCAAGGACTGTGGCAATAGCCTGTTATTTTGGGAGTCTCTTGGAATGCCTTGACCACTAATTTGAAGGGAGATTTCTCCTGTCATCCATTGTTTGCTTTTTTTCAATAGCTCATTTACATTGATACACACACAACACACACACACACACACACACACAACACACAACACAGTATATATATACTAAATATATAACTATAATATATTACTTATACTATGTGTATTATTTTGTATACATTTTTTGTTTTTGTTTTTTTAATAACAACATAGTTTGCTTATCAGATAAACAGAAACTATAAGAATAATGTTTGTTCAGCTTCCCTTTCATCTGGGGATTGTTGTTAGCATCCACAAATGAGGACGAGCAACATTCACCAATTGTTTTCTGGAAACTGTGTTACCTCACTTAGCCATAATGGCTATCCAGTTCCATCCATTTACCTGAAAAAGTTTCATTTGATGTCATCTTTCATGTTGTTTTTTTCTTTTGGCATTTGAGATTGTCTGTTTATTTGTTTCTTTGAATCCTAGCACCTCAACAATTGTCTAACTCACACAATGGCTGCTGTCCTAGTTAGGTCCTCCTGCACCAGACCTCCACCAGTTACTGGGGTGGTAGGGTGGGTTTGCTACTTGGCCTGATGCCTGGTAAGGCTGCAAGGGTCCCAGGACAGGTCCCACCTTGCCTCACCAGCACCACACTGAGTCCTGGGCACTTTCTGGACTTCCCAATGCGTTGAGTGGCAAGCCTCCAAGGGTCCAAAAAGGAGGTCAATACTTTCCTCCACACAGGCACCTTCACCTTCAGATACTTTTGAACTAATAAATTTCTGAATGTTTTTTCCTTACCACATAAGTGTTATCTCTTGTATCTCTCCTCCTCAAAAAGTCTTTCTATTCACTCCTTAAAGTACATACCATTTTCCACATTTTCCCCTTGATAACACCTGTCTCCGTACTTACCACCAACTTTCAGGCTTCTTCTTCTCCTTTACCACCACATTTGAATTCTGCCCATATCTGGATCCTGTGGTTACATTCAAGATATATAGTATATATATAAATATATTATATATATATATATATATTATATATATAATTTAAAGCTAAGATCCACATATGCCACATATTGGGTGAGAAAATATAAATTGTTTCCAAAAAGTCTTTGATACTTTCATTTTTAATATAACACTTTCTAGCCTTACCATCCATTTACCTGCAAAATCCATCTTTTAAATGACACATTTCAGACCAGGCATTGGTGGCGCAACACCTATAATCCTAGCACTTTGGGAGGCAGAGGCAGGTGGATCATTGTGAGTTCAAGGCCAGCCTGGTTCTTCAGAGCAGTTTCCAGGACAGCTGGGAAAAAACAGGAAGACGCGTTTCGAACAAAAAAATAAAAAAGAAGACATTATTATAAGCCATTCATTACCACTTGAAGAGATATGTGGGATTCTTTCATTTTCTAACTATTTTGAAGAGATAATCAGCAAACTTGGCTGAGCAAGTATCTCTGCGGTAAATATGCTGAGTCCTTTGGATCTATGTTAAGCAGTAGTATAGCCAGATTATACTGTAGATATGTTTATATGTTTTAAGAGTCTTCCAGGGGCTGGAGAGATAGCCTAGCGGTTAAGAGCAAAACCGCCCGCTCTTTGCAGAGGACCCGGGTTCGATCCCCAGCACCCACATGGCGGCGGAGAACCGTCTGTAGCTCCAATTCCAGGAGAACTCCAGTTCCAGGGGAATCCGAGACCCTCTTCTGACCTCCGCGGCATTGCACGACACGGGTGCACAGACCTACATGCAAAACAGTACATTCATACACATAAATAAATAAAATTAAAAAAAAAAAAGAGTCTTCCACACTGATTTCCACAATAATGTCACCAGTTTGCAGTCCCACCAGCATTGAATATTTCCATTTTCCTCACCAGCATTTCTCATCAATTTGTTCTGTTGATCTTGGTAGGGTAGGGAAAAAAACTTAAAATAGGGGGATTTCCCAGGACCACCTGAAGCACAGCACCCCACAGAACATTCTCCAAAATCGACCACATATTGGGACAGAGAAAAAAAAAACCTACAAATACAAAAAGATTGAAATAATTTCATGCATTCTATCAGACCCCAATGCAATAAAGCTCACTATCAACACCAGGATAAGCCCTACTATCTACAAGAATACATGGACATAAACAACACACTCCTGAATAATGAATGGGTCAAGGAAGAGATAAAGAAAGAAATAAAAGTATTCCTAGAACTGAATGACAATGACAATATAACACAGCAAAACCTATGGGATATTTTAAAAGCAGTCCTAAGAGGTAAGTTTATAGCCCTTAGTGCCTACATTAGAAAAAACAGAAAGAGCACAAGTGAATGATCTAACACTGCAGCTAATGACACTTGAGAGACAACAACAGTTGAACCCTAAATGCAACAGACAGGAAGAAATAACAAAAATCAATGAAATCAATGAAATAGAAACAAAGAAAACAATGCAAAAATCAATGAATCCAAAAGTTGGTTCTTTGTAAGAATAAACAAGATAAACAGTTAACCAAAAGAAAGGTCAACTCCAAATCAATACAGTAAATGATGAAAGGGGAAAAAGCACAACAGACAATGAAAAGATCCAGACAATCATATGGGAATACTTTAAAAACATTTACCCTACTAAGTTTGAAAACCTAGATGAAATGGATGAATATCTGAAATCCGGGGAATCACCAAAGCTCAACCAAGAGAGATTGACAGCTTAAACAGACCCATAATATATGAAGAAATTGAAGATGTAACAAGAAACCTCCCAACTAAAAAAAGCCCAGGCCCAGATGGTTTCACGGCACAATTCTATAAAACATTTCAAAAAGACTTACAACCATTATTACTCAGATTGTTTAGAAGGATACAAACAGAGGGAACTCTCCCAAATTCCTTCTATGAAGCCAGCATCACTCTATCACCAAAACCAGGCAAAGATACAACCAAAAAGGAGAACTACAGACCCACCTCAACAGGATACTGGCAAATCACATACAGACCCACATCAAGAAGATCATCCATCATGACCAAGTTGGATTCATACCAGAGATGCAGGGATGGTTCAACATACGAAAATCAATAAATATCTTCAAGTGTATAAATGGACTGAAAGACAAAAACAACACAATCACCGGGTATGGTGGCGCACGCCTTTAATCCTAGCACTTGAGAGGCAGAGGCAGGTGGATCTTTGTGAGTTCAAAGCCAGCCTGGTCTACAGAGTGAGTTCCAGGACAGCTGGGGCTGCAGGGAGACTCTGTCTCAAAAAGACCAAATAAATAAATAAATAAATAAATAAATAAATAAATAAATAAAAACACAATCATCTCAATTGACATGGAAAAAGCCTTTGACAAAATCCAGCATCCCTTCATGCTTAAAGTCCTAGAGGGAATTGGATTGGAGCGATCATTCCTCAATGTAATCAAAGCCATATACAGGAAACCCACAGCCAATATCATCCTAAATGGGGAAATGACAGAAGCATTCCCTTTAAAGGTAGGAACTTGGCAAGGCTACCCCCTGTCACCACTCCTTTTCAATATAGTGCTTGAAACACTTGCTAGGGCAATAAGGCAAGAAAAGGAAATTAAAGGAGTACTAATTGGAAAAGAGGAAGTCAAGCTATCCCATTTTGCTTATGATACGATTGTCTACTTAAGGGATGCTAAAAACCCCACCAGAAAACTCCTAGAAACGATTAATAGCTTCAGTAAAGTGGCAGGATAAAAAGTTAACCTAGAAAAATCAGTGGCCTTTCTTTACACCAACAACGAGCAACCGAAGAAGGGATTCAAGGAGACCTTCCCACTCACAATAGCCTCAAAAACAATAAAATACCTAGGAACAAACCTAATCAAAGACACCAAAGATATCTACAACAAAAATTTTAAACCTCTGAAAAAGGAAGACATCAGAAGATGGAAAAACCTCCCATGCTCATGGATTGGGAAAATTAATATAGTAAAAATGCCCATTCTACCCAAAATCTTGTATAGATTTGATGCAATCCCAATTAAAATCCCCAAGAGTTTCTTCACAGGCTTGGGGGAAAAAAAGTCCCTAATTTCATTTGGAGAAACAAAAGACCCCAAATAGCCTAAACAACCCTGAGTGAAAAGAGTAATACAGGGGGGGATATCTATGCCAGACTTCAAACTATACTACAGGGCTATAGTCATAAAAACAGCTTGGTACTGGCACAAAAACAGACCTGTTGACCAATGGAACAAAACTGAAGATCCAAACTTGAGCACATACAATTTCAGCCATCTCATATTTGACAAGGGGGCCAAGAAGACACAATGGAGGAAAGACAGCATCTTCAGTAAGTGGTGTTGGCAAAACTGGGTCACCACTTGTAGAAGAATGAAATTAAACCCCTATCTCTCGCCTTGTACAAAAGTCAGCTCCAAATGGATTAAAGACCTCAACATGAAACCCCAAACTCCGAAGGTGATAGAAGAAAAAGTTGGCAGCAGACTACAAGACATAGACGTAAGAAAAGACTTCCTAAATCAGACAGCAGCTGCACAAGAATTAAGGTCAACAATTGACAAATGGGACTTCATTAAACTCAAAAGCTTCTGTAAATCAAAAGAAACAATCAAGGAAGTGAAGAGAAAATCCATGGAGTGGGAGGAGAACTTCACCACAGATACATCTGACAAAGCATTTATTTCCAGAATATATAAATTACTTAAAAAACAAAGAAGAAAGAAAACTGACCCACTCAATAGATGGAGCAAAGAGCTGAACAGAGACTTCACAAGTGAGGAATTAGAGATGGCTAAGAAACATCTTAAGTGTTCAAAGTCGCTAATAATTAAGGAAATGCAAATTAAAACCACTTTAAGATATCCTCTTATCCAATAAGACTGGCTAGGATCAAGAAAACAAATAATACCAAGTGCTGGAGAGGTTGTGGGGAAAGGGGAACACTCATCCACTGCTGGTGGGAATGTATACTTGTACAGCCACTATGGAAAGCAGTGTGGAAAACCCTTGGAAGACTTGGAATGAACTTGCCACCTGACCCAGCCATACCACTCCTGGGCATGTACCCACAAGATTCATCTTACCACAGAGACACATGCCCAGCCATGTTTATTGCAACTCTCTTCACAATAGCAAGGAGCTGGAACGGACCCAAGTGCCCGTCAACTGACGAATTGATAGAGAAAATATGGTACATCTACACAATGGAGTTCTATGCCGTGGTAAAGAAAGATGACATCATGAGCTTTGCAGGTAAATGGCTAGAGCTAGAAGATATCATGCTGAGTGAAGTAACACAGTCCCAGAAAAACAAACGATGAATGGTATCCCTCATCTGTGGATGCTAGCACCAGTTGCCTAATTGTATGGCAAACTGAGCAAGCAATGTCAATGTGATCTGAAAACAACTGTGCTCTTATATTGTGAATCCCTTAAAAAAATAAATTAAAAAAAAGAAAGGTTAAAAAAAACTTAAAATACTTTTGATTTGCGTGGGTGTTGAATATTTTTAAATTGTTTCTTAACCTTTTTATTTCTTCATTTTAAAATTCTCTGTTCAGATATACAGCCCATTTTAATTGGCTTTTTTTCCTTGATTCTTTGTTTTTGAGTCTTTTTATATCCTGAATATTAATATTCTCTTTCAGATATATCTGATGAAACTTCATCTTCACTAAGCTTGTTGCTTCCTTTACTGTACATTTTAATATAAAGAGATCCTATTTGTAAGTTATTGACCTTAATTCCAACATGAATGAATTCTGTTTAGGAAATATTTTTGTTCAACTATATCCTAGAGATTACAGCCTATGTCCTCTTCTAACAGTTTCGCCATTTCTCAAGTTTCACATTGAGGTCTTTCTTCCATTTGTAGCTAATTTTACTGTTGGGTAATAGACAGGGATTGAATTTCATTCCTCTATATGTGGAAAGCCAGTTTGGCATCTTTGCCAAATACCAGGCAGTAGAAAATGGGTGCACTCACACGTGGGGCTTCTGTTTCAGTCCATTGAGCTACATGTCAGTTTCATGCCCATTCCATGTTCTTTCCATGGCTATAGCTTGTACTATACTTTGAAATCTTTAATGGAAATCTCCCCAGCATTGCTCTTTGTGCTCAAAATTGCTTCAGTTTTCTGGAGTCCTTTGGAATTCTATAAGAATTTTAGGATTTTTTTTTCTATTTCTATGAAGAATATCTTTGTGATTTTTGAACAGAATTGCATTGAGTCTATAAAATGCTTTTGATAATGTAATTATTTTTGCAATATTAATTTGCTAATCCATGAACATGGGAGATCTTTCCATCTCCTTTTTTCTTCCTCAATCTCTTTCTTAAAACATTTAAAGTTTTCATTTTAGAGGTTTTTAATGCCTTTGGCCCATGCCTGCCAGAGCCAGGCCATCGCTGCTCTGCTCTGCCCATTCTTTCTATAATGTGTTCTTATTGCCCTGCTTGTTCTAATTAAACTATTGCCTACTTAACTGTGATAACATTCCAAGTGAATTCTGCAAGAGCACAAGAACTGAGACTGCTTCTGGAGTTGAGAACAGATGACTAGAGACCACTCCATAATAAATTCTTAAAAGTGCAAGGTCTTCAGCAATAAGGTCTTAACATCAGGTTCTGATGGGAAACCAAGAGCAATAGTAATAGTCTGTATTGTTTTAGGTGGTCCTAGGGACCCTTGACCAATAACTCAGGGGGGATATCTCATACATAGTACTGAGATTTTTACTTGGCAACCTTTGGCTTCTAGGAGGAGCATTATTCACTGTGAACTGTAACACCAATTAAACTGCTTTATATGGATATATTTAGTGAGTTTATAAAACAATAGGTATTGCTTTTCCAAACATCCTTAGTTATCTTTCTCCCTAGCTCTTTCTCTACTCTATGCTCCCATCCCTCTCCCCAGTTAAACATCCCTCCCCATTATTCCACTACAGCTCCTCCCTTAACATCTTTCTTCCCTCTCCCCATAAACAGGTCCTATTTCCCTGGATTGTAAAGCTTCAGTGTTATACTTCGTACATGAGTGAGAACATGAGACATATGTCGTTCTTGGTCTGGATTATGTCATTCAGGACAATATTTCCTAGTTCCAATCCATTTACCTGAAAATTTCATAATTCATAATTCATTTTTCTTTACAGCTGAATAAAATTCTACTGTGTACAGGTATCACATTTTCCTTCTCTGTTCATCAATTAATGGATATCCACACCATTTCCATAGCCCAACTATTATAAATAGAGCAGCTAGGAATATGGATGACTGTGTGCTTCTGTAGTAGGAAACAGAGTTCTTGGGGTATAAGCCAGGAGTGGTACAGATAGGTCATGTGGTTGATCTATTTCTAGTTTTCTGATGAACTGCCATATTAATTTCCACAGTGGCTGAACCAATTTCCACTCCCACAAACAGTGCACAACTCCTCCCCATTCCCTATATACTTGCCAGGATTTTTTTTGTCTGGTCAGGCTATGAATAAATAACATTGTCCTTACCAGGAAGTTTCTTCCCTGCCAGCTCAGTTTCATAGCACCAGAAGGTGCTTAGTCTTGTGGGAATGAGCAGTGTTATTAATAGTCCTGCCCAGCTGTGAACCCTGTAAACTACAATAATAATCAGCATGGCAAGATATAAACATGGATATAATAGTGGCATGAGTGTTAAAAAGGCAACCACCCTCCTTCTGATCCAATTTAAGGCCTACTTCACAGGCAGAAACATATACCTGGTACTGTAAATCTGGCCAAGAACAAATAGCTGGGGAGACCACATGCCCCAGGTATGAGCCTGCTATGTATTATTCTGCTAAATGTTCATTGTGTCAAACTACCCTCTAAATTTGTATCTCTATTGTTCCTAGATTAGTGAAGCTCTCAGACCTCAACAGAGATGTTTCTTTCTTCAGTGAACATTGGCTAACATAGATGCTCACAACTGCTCAAAGTACCGAGAGTGTCAGTGCAGGGTTCAGTCACAAATGGAACATCTATATGACCTTAAGGCTCAGGAGCCAGAGAGATCATAACAGCCAGAAATCATTGAAGACAAGACTGAAACAGTGTCTTGTACACACTTGTATATATAAATCCACAGCACATGGACTAGATGCTCAAGATCTGCACAAGATCAAAACAGCCAACATTATAGTCTGGAGGGGGTAAAAGTTCCCTAACCCTTATCCTTAACGGATGAATTGTTCACAGTTGATGGCTTCAGGGGAAGGGAGAGCCAGTTTTCTTTAAGCATATGGTTCCAGGTAGACCAAGGACATTCCACTGGATGGCTCCAAACCCATGTGTATATGGGCTACTGGGTGGGATATTTTTAAAAGAGAACACAAAATTGGGAGGGATGGGGAATTGAGGTAAGGGAGGATCTGAGAGAAGTTTAAGGGGATGTGTGGGCTGAATATGATCAAAATACATTGTAAGAAATTCTCAAATACCTAATAAGCATTATATTAACAAACACTTAACAAAGCGGCTGGAGAGACGACTCAGTAGTTAAGAGTATTGGCTATTCGTATAGAGGATAGGGATTCTGTTCCTAGAACTTAGAGAACAAAAGTTTCTTCCTTCAGTTTACTTTCCTCACATTCATATAAAATGGACAAGTCATTTTAGCTCTTTTAAGTAGAGGGCTTCCTATGGCTTCTTCTTGGCATGAAGTCTTAATTCCCAGTTATGTCCTAATTGTTTCTATGGCAATGAATGGTGACATCAGAGCTCAAGGCTGGAGCTTCAAGAGTGAAGGAAACTTAAAGGTCACATGATCCCCTAAAACGAGATTATATTTCAAGCAGATATTCCCAACAGAAAGAAATAAGCAGAAAATTGGCTAGGCTAGGGGAGAATCATAATTAGAATATGGTGCATTCAAAGTAATATCTCGGGGCTGGAGAGATGGCCTAGCGGTTAAGAGCGCCGACTGCTCTTACAGAGGACCCGGGTTCGATCCCCAGCACCAACATGGCGGCCGAGAACCGTCTGAAACTCCAATTCCAGAACTCCAGTTCCAGGGGAATCCGACACCCTCTTCTGACCTCCGCGGCATTGCATGACACGGGTGCACAAACTTGCATGCAGACAGTACATTGATACACATACAGAAATAAATCAATGCCAGGCGTGGTGGCGCGCGCCTTTAATCCTAGCACTTGGGAGGCAGAGGTACGCGGATCTCTGTGAGTTTGAGGCCATCCTGGTCTACAGAGTGAGTTCCAGGACAGCCAGAGCTACAGGGAGACCCTGTCTCAAAAAGATAAAAAAAAAAAAAAATCGAAGTAATATGTCATCTAGTGAACTCTCTTCTGGAATAAAGGATAGAAGCTGAAAGGGGCAAATGAAGGGAGCATGTTAGTAAGAGGATCTGCTTTTAATACAGAAGGATAAACATCTCTTATGTACAGTGGAGGATGCATTATACTTCATCTACTCTAAAAACAAACTTTCCAGGAGCTGCTGAATGCAGAGAACAAGAAGAAATTCTGATGTTTCACACAAGTGCCATTTACAAAGTTTGCACTTGAGAACTGTGTACCAAAAAACTGAGTTACAAAAAAAATTCTAAGAGAACAGTTGCTTTCAGGGAAAGGGGTCTATAACATTGATATTGTTCAGTTTGCCTTACAGCTCAGTGCTGGATGGTAGCATCCACAAATGAGGGATACTATTTGCCGTTTGTTTTTCTGGGACTGTGTTACTTCACTTAGCATAATATCTTCTAGTTCCATCCATTTTCCTACAAAGTTCCTGATGCCATATTTCTTTACTGCTTCATAGAACTCCATTGTGTAGATGAAGCATAATTTTTCACTATCCACTCATTGGTAGAAGGGCATTTGGTTTGGTTCCAACTCTGCTATTGTGGAGAGCTGCAATGAACATGGCTGTGCATGTATCTCTGCAGTACGATGAGTCTTGTGGGTATATACCCAGGAGTGGTATGGCTGAGTCAGATGGTAAGTTCATTTTGATTCCTTTACAGGCTCTATAATTTTAACCCACTTATTTTTAGACCTGTAAAGACCTTGAGCATATGGTGTGAGGAGTATGTAAGCATATTTTTAGAGTAATATAAATTTTAAAAAGAAAATTGTGAATCCTGAAATACGATAGGCAAATGACAGTTTTGTGTACAGAGATGATAGAAGTAGTATAGGTATGATATATTATATATATAGATATATATAAGATATATATATATACTCCCATACAAATCAGAGGGAAACAACAGCAGAGGACCGGGACCGGAACCGACTGAAACAGTAAAGTTCCCCCAAGAACAATAATCCTCTGCTTTAAATACTTTAAAAAGAATCAGAAAGAGATACAGGGCAGGAATGGCAGGGTGCATCAACTCAGGTGGGGTGGGAGGCATGGAAGGGGAGATGAGTCTAGATTGGAATGAGAAATGATGTATGAAATGCACAAAACTTCGATAAAACTTAAAATTTCACCAAGAGGCTGGAGAGATGGCTCAGTGGTTAGAAGCACTGGCTGTTCTCACAGAGGACCCAAGTTCAGTTCCCAGCACCCACATGGCAGTTAACAATTCTTTGTAACTCCAGTTCCAGGGTATCTGATACCCTCTTCTTACCTCCAAGACAACACGGGTGCACTTACATACAAGCAAACAATGCACTCATACACATAAAACAAATATAATTTTTTAATTTGCAAAAACATCCTCATAATGCTCTAAGTAAGCTTATGTTTTTGTGTTGGGCGCATGGATAACTATACAGGGGCACATGCAACCTGCAGGCCACAGGGTAGACATGCCTGCAACACATGCTCATGAATGAGTAATAGGAGCAGTTTAACACCAATGATCAGAGTTGAAATTAAGTCTCACATAATTTAGCATGCTCTCATTGGTTTACCACACCAAAGCATGATTTATGAATTTTAAATGCATTTGATTCATTCACGTGAGGGTAGATTTATGTATCTAGGACAGCACCAAAAACTGTGCATCTTCTTACGTACAAATTAAAAAAGCATTTTAATTTATTGCTGCAATAGTAAAAAACTACAAAGATAAAGATGCCATGCCGGGTAGCTTCTAAGTTGGCATCAATGAGCCTTGTTCCCTGATAGTTACAGCCTTACAGACCTTGTTTGAAATAAGGTCTCACTATTTAGCCTAGGTGGATTCCACTGCCTAAATGCTAAATTCTGGGAATGAGCCACCTTATCCTTTGTTATAGTCATAGTCGCTTAAAATCAGGGAACTTGGCATGCCACACAGAGGGTAAGAAAGAGCCATGGTGAGATGAGGGGAAGAAAAAGAGTGGGAATTGTACACATCATCCTTTTTGTGATTTTATTTTTGAGGGAAAGAATGGGTTGACCCAGGTAGAATTCCCACACAGGACTTCAGACTGAACAACATGAATACTTTGGGCAAGATGTAGATTGAACCCTTCCTCTCAATTTCAATGCTGACCCAAAGTTATATGAAGACTAAAGACATGTCCAGAATATGAAAGCCCAGCAAAAGGACATAGTTAGGTCCAGGGTTTCATTTGCTGGTTTGTTGGTTCATTGGTTTGTTGGCATTGTAAAAGACGGGCCTACAAGCAAGCTGTCTTCTTTCCCTAAGAATTAGTTCACCCTGGAAAGGGCTATTCCTCTGAAGTCAAAAAAGTCCTAAATAATCATTAAAAGCATAGAAAGTAATAAAACATACTTAAATACCCAGTAGCTCAATTGTGACATTGTAGCAGAACAGTAATGTATAAGTTGAAAATTGATAACTTGGTTGGGTCAAAGCAAAATGTAAAATATGGCTAGCTCTCACTGAAGTCTTATCAAGAGCCACTTGACTTCACAAGTTGGAGGCTAGTCCTTCCCCAATGATCCATCAGAGGAGACTACAGTTCTGGCCCCAACTTGTCTGTATCCTCATGAGAGACATTGAAGCAGAGCCAATCCACTAAGCTATGTTCACTTTCCTACTCTAAAGATATTAGGAGACAATAAATGTTTTTTGTTTAAAATGCTTCATTTTAAGAAGTTTGCTCTGCAAAAATTGATGACTGATATACATGGCTTGAGCAGAAAGTAAACCCATGAAGTCTGTAACATGGTGGGCCAACTGTGAAGTCCCAAGCTCAGGAGACCTCTGCACAGTTTTGCAGTCACCCCTGAACAAATACTTTTGTTGGAGTTTAGAGTTCAGCTATGAGACTGTGGAAGCTTACCAGAGCACCAAAGCCTAGTGGAACCATTTTTTGGAGAGGCAGAAGCACACTGTTGTTGAATTTGCTGACTCTGCTCTAGTCTCCAGAACTGCAAGTGACTTTCTGAAGCCACCTACAGTCCTACATGAACTTAATCCTGATGCCACCTTCTTCAAATGAATAGACACTGGTGGCAGCCCACATGGATTAAGAGTCAGATAATCATGACACTCTCCAAGGAACCTAGTTAGTGAGACCAGGCCATGCTTTGCTGTAAGTTATGTCAATTCATATTTTAGAGGTGTTTCTTTCCCTGAGAGAGTCTATTTTACAAACAGCTTTTTACAATTATTTTATTATTCTTATTTTATGTATTTGAGTGTATTGTCTACATGCATGTAAGTGCATCCATGTCATGCAATGCTTATGGAGTTCAGGCGATGGCATGGGATCCTCTGGAACAGTTACAGACTGTTGATAGCCACCACGTGGATACTAGGAATGGAACCTGGGTCTTCTGCAAGAGCAGCCAGTGCACTTAACTGCTGAGCCATCTCTCCAGCCCATAAGCAGTTTTTGCCTGTTCTGAGTATAAATGTCAAGCTGTGTACATGTACAAACAGCTTCATCTGTCCAGTACTGCCTAAGAGGAACAGACTGATAAAATATTTTGTTTTTAAGTAAAACAGGGATCTATCCTATAAACTACAAAGTAAACTGGGACCATACAAATATATGGGCTTATGAAAATCAGAGCAGGAGCACCAAACCCGAGAGTTTCTCAGACACATCAGTCTGCGGAATGGCAAAGACCGCACAAAGCTGTCTTCTGACTACCCTGTGTGGAAGTCTAGAAACAGGCGGCAGCTTGTGTGATCACCCCAGGAGCTTCAGTGCACTTCGGGCCCCATGCCTGCTGCTTAGTCAGGTTGCCATCCATTCACTGGCTGGCCCAGCCATCCATCTGGACCTGGGCCTCTACTTCTCGTTTGTACTTAGCCTCCATGATCTCACACTTTGCCTGGGCAACTAGATTTTACCTTGCAACTTTGCTCAACTTTCACCCTGCACCTGACTGTGTAGCAGGACTTCTGGTAGAGCTTTCACAGTGTTCATCACATGACCCCACAGAGACTCTCTGGATCTATCAGATCTCCAACTATGCCTTTTAGTAAGGCCTCTTTGTACTCCTTGAACTCTGTTGTGTCCTCTTTAACCATTATTCAGTTACAGTATTACACACACACACACACACACACACACACACACATTTACTGACACACACAGATATATTTACTGTGTAATGTATGATGTGAGAGCTAATATTAGTAGTTAAAGTTGGAATAAAAGAATCAGTGTTTGCTAATGGCCATCTATCAAGGGAAATCAGAAAAGCAGCCAATAGAACTGATGCAGCCTGTGAACTCTTATTCAGCAAATTTTGAGACCTGGAAAGGTACAAGCAAGCCCATTATGTTTCTGATATAGTGTGTTCACAAAATTAATATAACTGCTGAAACCATCCCTAAAGAAATAGAGATGTACAGTTTAAATTATCACACATACATAAAGTGTATACGCACATACACACACATATTGTGCATATATACAGTTATCATACAGGATTCCTGGCTCATAAATTTATGGCCCTTGTAACCTCTAATTGCCTCAAATTATAAGAATGATTTTTGTTAAATTGCTTGGTCTTTTGACTTTGATTCTGAAGACAGCTTCAGAACAATAAAGGGCAAAAGACAAAGAAGACAATCTTTTGTTATTTGCAAGCACTCTCAAACACATCAGAGCTGCTGTTAATGAAGTGATTTTTTTTTTCTTTTTGGTCCCTAGAGGATCAAGGATGCGAAATTCTTTGCCAGGGTAATCAACCATGTACTTGGATACTTGCAATTTTCAGACCCACTCACCAACCTCAAGGGGTAAGGGAAGAGCTGAAGGTTAAGTTAATTGCCAATGACTAATGATATAACCAATCATGCCTGTCTAATGAAATTTCTGTTAAATTCCCTCAAAAGAATGGCCTTGGGGAGCTTACAGATAACTGAGCACATAGACGTTCCTGGAGGGGGCATGCACAGAGAGTCTGTGGAAGCTCTAACTGTCTCATCCCAGCCTGTGCATCTCTTCATCTTTCCTTTATGATAAACCAGCAAATAGACGTGTGGTGTTTTCCTGAGTTCTGAGCTACTAAGACAAGTGTGCTGGATAGCTTTAGTGTCAACTTGACTCACCTGGGTTGAGGGAGCCTCAATTGGGGAATTGGCTCCATTGGACTGGCCTGTGGCCACATCTGTGGAGTATTGTCTTGATGGTCGAGCAGTGTGGGAGGGCCCAGCCCACAATGAGTGGTGCCACCCTGGGCAGGCTGGGCATGAGCCAGGGGAGCAAGCCAGTAAACAGCATTCCTCCATGGCCTGTGCTTCAGCTCCTGTCTCCAGGTTCCTGCCCTGAGTTCCTGCCTTGGGCTCCCTGCGTGACGAACTGTGACCCAGGAGATGTAAACTGAATAAACCCTTTCCTCCCCAAGTTGGTGTTGGTCAGAGTGTTTTGTCACAGCAATGGAAGACACACCTGTTTTGTTAAAAGGAACTGACCTCATTATTTGGGTCCAGAGGGCAGCCAGCATCAGGATATAAGCATGACATATGTGCCTTCATTTTGTGTCTGTGTCTGTCTTACAGTTTGTGAAAAGGCACAAAGATAAGACATTATTCTTAAAACTCTTTGTAAATCATGTTAGACTCCCTGAACAGTAGACCAACTCTGATAGGACAACCCTCCTCCCTGACCATGAGGGAAATTCTCCATAAGGCTGAGTCCATAAGAATGAGTCCATACCCTGTAGCAGAAGTAATCACCTCCTGAGAGCCACTCTTTCCCACTCAAGACACAAGAAGTTCTTTGGACCACATTGCAAATGCAAAACTGAGACAGTCATCAACCAGAGAGATCTTAATTGCTCATACTTCCTGCCTTCTGTCCTGATTTCTGTTCTCTTTAGTCCTTAAAAGTTGTGTCATTGTCCCAAAGATACACTTGAGGCTACTGGAACCCTTGATTTGTTCCCTTTTAAATTAGATCATGCTGATACATCTCTTCCCTCCTTTCACCAACATTCATCTCTTTAACTGGTGTGTTAAGGTGGTTGGCCAAGCTAACCCTACTGGGGCTTCCCAAGCCCAGGGTTTTGCTCTAATATTCTGGATGAATAACAAGTTTGTCAGATATACAGGCAAGGTTTACTTGGGATTTGAGAATGGCACCTGCAGTGGGGGCAATCTTGTGGGAGCTGATGCTATGTCCTGGTACCCTCTAATTGAATGGAAGGATGCTCAACTTAGGTGCATTCAACCACTGATTATGGGTGGTAGAAATAGAGCCCTATATATTCCCTGGCAAGAAGGGAAGGAATACTTTAAATTGTAGGAATATAGTGGAAGAAACTCAGTTTATTGTTTTTTACATACTCAGGTACAAATTATCTAGGAATAAATTTAAAATAATCATTTTGAATTAATTAAAATAATTATTTTAATGAAATCCAGTGAAATACAAGAAAATACAGAGAAAAATAAGCAGTTTGGAAGATACTACATGAATAGCATTAGATGTTTAATAAAGAAATAGAGGGCCTGGAGAGATGGCCAAGCGGTTAAGAGCGCCAACGCTCTTGCAGAGGACCCGGGTTGGATCCCCAGCACCCACATGGTGGCTGAGAACTGTCTGTAACTCCAATTCTAGGAGAACTCCAGTTCCAGGGGAATCCTAGACCCTCTTCTGACCTCCGCGGCATTGCACGACATGGGTGCACAGACCTGCATGCAGACAGTACATTCATACACATACAAAGATAAAAAAAAAATTAAAAAAAAAAAAGAAATAGAAACAGAGCTGGGCATGGTGGCGCATGCCTTTAATCCTAGTACTTGGGAGGCAGAGGCAGGTGGATCTCTGTGAGTTCAAGGCCAGCCTGGTCTACAGAGTGAGTTCCAGGACAGCTGGAGGGACCTACAGGGAGACCCTGTCTTGAAAAGACAAAAAAAAAAAAAAAAAGAGAGATACTATAAATTAATTAGTGCAAGGGGGTAAAAAAGATAAAGTGGTAAACTGAAACTGCTTTGATTTACAATATAGGGCATGTATGTGTGTGGGTACTGGGGCTTAAACCCAGGGCTTTATGCATGCTGGAGAAGCACTCTATCACCAAGCTATATCCCCCCCACCCTACAATACCTATTTTATAATTTTTATTTATTATTTTTATTTGATGTGTATGAGTGTATTGCCTGCATGTATGTAAATGTACGCATGTTGTACAATGCCTGTGAAGGTCAGAAGAAAGTGTTGTATCCCCTGGAACTAGAGGTATAGAAAGTTGTTAGCCTCCATGTGGGTGCTGAGAACTGAATCCAGGTCCTCTGCAAGAACAGCCAGCACTCTTAAATGTTGAGCCATCTCTGTAGCCCACAATTCATAATTTTTTACTATTCTATTTTGGTTTTTGGAGATGGGGGTCTCATCTATCCCAGACTGGCCTTGAGG
>VZQC01014352.1:4011312-4066389 GCA_009823505.1 Rhizomys pruinosus | reverse complement strand
AAAAAAAAAAAAAAAAAAAAGATTGTCTACAAATTTCTCAAGTATTGGGGAAAGAACTGACATCTAGATTCATTTCCTAAGGAAATGAGTTCAATCAGAATTTTAGAGAGACATCTATCTGTACCTCACAATAGCCAAGAGAGGATAAAATCTGAGTGTTCACTGATGGGTGATAGGACAAAGAAAACTCATGCATACATACACACGAACACACACACAAGGTACTGCACTCATACATACACAATGGAATACTCCCTATTCCCGAAAGAGAAGGAACTCTTGTCATTTGCAATAAACAAAATGATCCTAGAGAACATTATGTTAAGGAGAAAAAACTAGAGAGACAAATCACTGTGAACTAAAAACATAATATATGGGATCTTAAACACTATGGACTGGGCATGGTGGACTTGCCTTTAATCCCAGCACTCTGGAGGCAGAGTCAAAGGGATGATAAGTTTGAGACTAGCCTGGAAGGGTCAACATAAGTGAGTTCCAGGCCTGCAGAAGCTACATAGTTAGACCCTGTCTCAGAAAATAAGTAAAAACATAATTTATCACAGCAGGAAGTAAACTGATATTGCTGGAGGCAGGAGGTGGGGAAATAAAATGATGATGTTTGGGTGGTAAACTTTTATTCATATGGAGAATAATCTCATGTAGAGCAAAGTGAGTCTATGTAGGAATAAAACTTTGCCTGGCTTGAGGCAAGAACTTGTAAAACCTGTCCTGTAAAACCTCTGAGAGTTATCTCATATCTCTGTGGGCATTCTGTTGCCTCTGTGAGTTATCTGTAGCTCTGGAAGTTCCAGGATATTACAATGTTTTCTTGCCTTGCCTATCTCTGCAAAGTTCCAAAACCAGATGACCCCTTCCCTTGAGGCATTGAGAAAAAAATCTCACCTCTAGTTTACCTGTTGCACAAACAGGAACTCTGCAGCCCCCCCTCCCATTAGAGCCAAGGTGGCTCACCCCTCCCTTCTGCCCTCCCTCCACTTCCTTCCCAGAGCAAAGTAACTTTTGGTATATAAGCACACTGCTGGCATGAATAAAGAGAGAGTCTATTCTCCAGGGCTTTCTGTGTCTGTGTCTGTTTGTCTTTCTTTGTCTTTCCATTCTCTTGGGTAAATCCCTCGAGGTCCCCTCCCCCCTCCTTGCCAGAGCTAAGCCTAGAGACTGTCAGCCTGTAGGCAGGAGACAGCCTTGAATTTCACAGTCCTGTGGGATTGCCAGGCCCAGTTCAAGAGAGGGAAGAAGATCCTGTGGATAGCAGCCACTCACTCAGGTGACTAAAGGACTATCAGATGATTATTAAACTCTAACAACTATAGTTCACAATACCAAAGTCTGTAACTGAAATTGAATGAGTAGATTCTAAGTGCCATTACCACATAAAGATACACAGCTTGTTAACTCTAAGAGATTATGGCTGTGTCAGTTAATTTGAGTATGATATCCTTATACCCCGTACGTGTATATGAACTCTTCATGATGGACATCCTGAGTGTGCACAATTACTGTTTACCAGTTAGATGTCTCAAAGTAAAACAAAGACTGTGTCACAGAATCTTGGAGGCATCTTGAGTCTTTAGTCATCACTTTTTGAAAACTTTGTGTCTGTTTTTGGAGCCTCTTTTCAAACTCTTTGACAAGTCATCTTTTCCATTCTATGTCAATCTTTCTTCTTGCTGCTGGTGTCTCCTTATCTCCAATTTCTGTCCATCCGCCTCTTTTTTGTCAACCCTCACCTACCAAGTCATGGCATGAATGGACTTCGCCTCTGTGTCTGCTTGATTTGAGGCTGCAGAATGTACTGAAGATGTAGCTTTCTCACTTTTATTTTATTTTTTTTTTGGTCTTTTTGAGACAGGGTCTCCCTTTCATCCCAGCTGGCCTGGAGCTCACTATGTACACCAGGCTTGCCTTGAACTCACAGAGATCCGCCTGCCTCTGCTTCCTGAGTGCTGGGATTAAAGGTGTGTGCCGCCACACCTGGCAATGGTCACATTTGGATTTTAACACTTCCCCAGATAAAAAGCTATCAGTGCCTGAATAGCAAACTTTCAAAATCACATCTTCTTGGGGTGCCTGCTTTCTCCCTCCTGTTGTGCTGCTCCTGAATCTCACTTTTATTTTTAAACTCAACCCTAAGAACCCCATTTTGCATTGGGACACATATGTATGTCCACATACAAGAGTGAAGCACAGAACTGCAGACGCAGTGGCTCTGTGGTTAGAGTGCTTGCTGCTACACCAGAGGATTGAGTTTGATTCTAGCCCCCATGACAAGCCTCACAACTAACCTGTAACCCAGCTCTGGGGATCTGATCCCCTCTTCTGACTTCCAACTGGCACCTACATAGATGTAGGTTACTTACACACATAAAAAATAAATAAATCTTTAAAATGAACCAAGTGAAGGCAATGCTTCTACAATGGTACAGCACTTTAAGTTTTACCCTACCCATTTCCTAATACTGGTCAGTTCTCCCTGGTTTTATATCATAATTATCCACTACAGCCTCACAGCATTGTTTGTAAAGTACTGACATAAACAAACCCTTCACCTCGCCATCTGTCCCTGGCCCCAGTGATCGATGCACACCATTCCAGATCATACTGTACCATGGTGTGAGTGCAGCTTGGGAGCCAGCCGTGAGGGCTTGAAGGAACATGCAGTGTATTTTCCTCCCACCTTAGTAGAGCAGTCTGCTCTTGATTCATTCTTTTTCCTGCACTTAGTAACGATGTGATAGCACCATATGTACTATTTTATATTCCTCTGGTCTGCTTTCTCAAATATGCATAACCAGGAAAATGAATAGCACTAATGTCATTTTGTTAAATATGTCTATTATGGAGATGCTATGGTTCAGTGCTAATGGAGGTTTTTTTGGTGCTTTTGAGTTCTCAATGTCGCATGCTACAGTGATTTATGGAAGGCCAGAGTGCTTTGCTGCAACAAAGGTCTGTCATGTTAAACACCCACCCGCTCCCTGCCTATTTTGTTCCACAACCCACATTAATTTTCCTGTGACTCAACCACTACATTCAATCCATCATGAGTTCTAACTCCAAAATATATCCTCTCTCTTTTTCCTCTCTCTCTCTTTTACTAGACCCCATCCTATTCAAATCCCCATCTTTAACCTAAGATTATTATTATAGCTTGGTAATTGCTTTCACAGTTTTAATTTTGCCCTCCTATAATCCATTATTCATTCCAAAACCAAGTTATTAATTTCAAATATAAATTAGGCAAGGCCATAGCCTTGCTTTTAAAAAGTAGTAAAGAAATATGAGCTATGTGCGTATGTGTCTGTAGGTGTAAAAACATCTTTGTGAGTGCATGTGTTTGTGTGTGTTTGTGTCTGTGTCTGTGGGTTTGAAAACATCTTTGTGGGTACGTGTGTGTGTGTGTGTGTGTGTGTGTGTGTGTGTGTGTGTGCCTGCCTGTATCTCTGGTTGTGAAAATATCTCTATCCACTAGCTTGTTCTCAAAAGGAGGAATTCCATTTGAAGTGTTCAGTTTCCCAGATTCAAGGATGTTTAATTCTGGAAGCTATACATGGAGAGAAAACTGTGTGAGGTAAATAATGAAAATCAGTAAGATAAGAACCCTACCCCATCCTAAGAGTCAAGGGCACCTGAATAGGTTTCCAGACCCCTGCTGATCCTGCCCTGCCTCTTTCAGTACACAGCCCTCTGATACAGCTCTTCCTCTGCCATTTGTTATTCAAATATGTGTGCTTTCCAATCCCCCACTTGACCAGTTCTATTTCATCCTTCTGGTCTTAGCTCAAAGGGAATTGCAGAAATCTTCCATAAAGCACACTTCCATTTCCTTTACTATAATCTGAAGCAAACATTTTTTTTCATTGTTTGGTTATCATCTCTCTCCAAAGAAGAGATGATCTCCTAGAACTTGACTTCCATTGAACTCTACAACTCAGAAAAGTGCTTGACACATCCAGAGCAAGGTCTCAGTAAATCAGTGAACAATAGGACTATTCTTCAGATATGTGTTATGGTCAAATGAGAGAGTTTTTCAGCAATTTTTCCATATTCATAAAATAACAAAATCTCACAATTCTCTGTAATTTCACAAAGGGCTTTATTATCTGTTAATGTGAAACTGCGATTGCTAATTAATTTATTCTTATAAATGTTGATTCATCAAATGATTTTGCCAGTGTACTGGATTAGAGAAATTATGCATTCTATTTTCTTATTTAGTAAAATGTCATTGTTGCTTTATGGTCCCTAGTCTAAACTCAGAGTAAGCAATTCTAGAACACTAATGTACCATGTGAAGACAACAGTTAATCAAACTGTATTATTTATAAAGGAGAGGTTTTTGTTATTATTAAACCAGTAGAGTTAATTGCTCTTGTTCCTAAAAGTAACTATGTAGAGGGCAGTTCATTTCCTTCACTGCAGTAGTAATTTTACCATGTACCTTAAGAAGTCCTGTTGTAAGCCTCAAATGTATCCAATAAAATTTATTTTAAAAAGATCTAAACTGGTCGTCAGCCAGGTGGGTATCTGGCACACAGGCTTGCTGCCCACCCCGGGCATCTGCCACCCACCACTAGAACCATACTTTCTATTCAGCGCCCCAGGGAACATTCTCCAAAATGGACCACATACTGGAACACAAAAGAAATGTCAACAAACACAAAAGGATTGAAATTATTCTATTCATTCTATCAGACCACACTGCAATAAAGCTCAATATTAACACCAGGATAAGCCCTACTAACTATAAGAACACATGGAGACTAAACAACACAATCTTGAATAATGAGTGGGTCAGGGAAGAAATAAAGAATGAAATAAAAGCATTCCTGGAACTAAACGAAAATGACAACACAACACAACACAACAAAATCTGTGGGATACATTAAAGTCAGTCCTAAGAGGGAAATTTATAGCCCCAAGTGCCCACACCAAAAAAACCAAACAGAGAGCAAGTAAATGATCTAACACTGCTGCTAAAAACACTTGAGAGACAACAACAAATGAACCCTAAACCCAACAGACAGGAAGAAATCACAAAAATCAGAGCAGAAATCAACAAAGTTGAAACAAAGAAAATAATACAAAAAAAAAATCAATGAATCTAAAGCTGGTTCTTTGAAAAGATAAACAAAATAGATAGACCTCTAGCCCAGTTAACCAAAAGAAAGAAAGAGCAACTCCAAATCAATAGCATTCATGATGAACGGGGAAACATCACAACAGATAAAGAAAAGATCCAAACAATAATATGAGAATACTTCAAAAACCTATGCTCTACTAAATTTGAAAACCCCAGAGAAATGGATGAATATCTGAAATCCTGGGATTCACCAAAGCTTAACCAAGAAGAGATTGACAGCTTAAACAGACCCATAATACTTGAGGAAATTGAAGTTGTAATAAAAAAAACCTCCCAAGTTAAACAAATCCCAGGCCTAGATGGTTTCACAGCAGAATTCTATAAAAAAATTTAAAGAGGTCTTACAACCATTACTACTCAAACTTTTCAGAAGGATACAAACAGAGAGAAATATCCCAAATTACTTCTATGAAGCCAGCATCACTCTAATACCAAAACCAGGCAAAGACACAAATAAAAAAGAAAACTATAGACCCATATCATTAATGAACACAGATGCAAAAATTCTCAACAAAATACTTGCAAATCACATACAAGCTCACGTCAACAAGATTATCCATCATGAACAAGTTGGATTCATACTGGAGATGCAGGGATGGCTCAACAAACGTAATACTTAACGGATGCCAATATCTCCACCGAAAACTCCTAGAAACACATAAAAGTTTCAGTAAAGTGGCAGGATATAAAATAAACCTAGAAAAATCAGTAGCCTTCCTTTACACAAACAATAAGCAACTGAAGATGGAATATAAGGAGACCTTCCCAATGACAATAACCTCAAAAAAAATACAATATCTGGGAATAAACTTAATCAAAGACACCAAAGACCTCTACAACAAAAATTTTAAAACTCTGAAGGAGATTGAAAATGAAATCAAAAGATAGAAAGATCTCCCATGCTCATGGATTGAAAAAATTAATACAGTAAAAATGTCCATTCTAACCAAATTAATATACAGATTCAATGCAATCCCAATCAAAATTCCCATGAGCTTTTTCACAGACTTGGAAAAAAATGTTCAAATTCATATGGAAAAACAAAGGACCCCAAATAGCTCAAGCAACCCTGAGTGAAAAGTATAATACAGGGGGCATTACTTTACCAGACTTAAAGCTATATTACAGAGCTATAGTCATAAAGACAGCCTGGTACTGACAAAAAAAAAAAAAAAAACATTGACCAATGTACCAAAACTGAAGATCCAAACTTGAGCTCATATAACTTCAGCCACCTCATATTTGACAAAAGGGCCAAAAAAGCTCAATGGAGGAAAGATAACATCTTCAGCAAATGATGTTGGCAAAACTGGATCACCATTTGTAGAAGAACAAAATTAACCCCCTACCTCTTGGCCTATAAAAAATAAAATCCAAGTGGGTCAAAGATCTCATCCTGAAACCTGAAACCCTGAAGGTGATAGAAGAAAAAGTTGGCAGCAACCTACAAGACGTAAGCCTAGGAAAAGACTTTCTAAATCAAACAGCAGCTGCACAGGAAATGACAACAGCTGACAAGTGGGACCTCATCAAACTCAAAAGCTTTTGTACAGCTAAAGAAACAATCAAGGAAGTGAAGAGAAAACCCACAGAGTGGGAAGAAATCTTCACCACTGATACATCTGACAGAGCATTAGCATCCAGAATATATATACTACTTAAAAACAAAGAAGAAGACAAATGACTTACTCAAAAGATGGAGTAACAGAGACTTCACCAGTAAGGAAGTAAATATGGCGGAGAAACATCTTAAAAAGTGTTCAACATCATTACTAATTAAGGAAATGTAAATTAAAAGCACACTAAGGTATCATCTCACTCCAATAAGACTGCCCAAGATCAAGAAGAGAAAAGACATCAAATGCTGGAAAGGTTGTGGGGAAAGGGGAACACTCATCTACTGCTGGTGGGAATATAAACTTGTCCAACCACTGTGGAAAGCAGTGTGGAGAACCCTTAAAAGAGTCAAAATGAGCCTACCACCTGACTCAGCCATACCACTCCTGGGGATATACCCACAAGACACATCATACCACAAAGATACATGCACAGCTATGTTTATTGCAGATCTCTTCACAATAGCAAAGAGCTAGAACCAACCCAAATGCCCCTCAACTGATGACTGGATAACAAAAATGTGGTACATCTACACAATGGATTTCTATGCAGTGGTAAAGAAAGCTGACATCATGAACTTTGCAGGTAAATGGATTGAATTTGAAGCCATTATGCTAAGTGAAGTAACAGAGTCCCAGAAAAAAAAAAAAAAGGCAAATGGTTTCCCTCATTTGTGGATGCTAATACCAAATTCCCAGTTAGCAGGCAAACTGAGAAACTTTATTATTATATTTCATTGTATCTGAAAACAACTGTGCTATTATAATGTGAATCTCTTAATGGAGTCTAGAATTGACCTACCTGTATTCACAAATTGTAATTACCATATATGGGTAGAAGATATGTACTCATATTCTTAAAAAAAAAAAAGAATGTAAAGTAATACTTGTTTTTACCTGCATGCAACTTTACTGTTAAAATGTGGCTCTCTAAATGTGTTTTAGAATTAACCTATAGTTTCTTCTCACATTTTATAATTTTGATTTATGTGTGGAGTGTATATATGCATATTTTGGAATAATATAAAATTAAAGGGAATAAAAAAGAGAGAAAAAAAACCTATTCAAAGAACTGACAAAAAGAGTAAACTTGTGCATTGAAAAGGTTATAAAATACTGAGAAAAAGATGCAAGACAGGACTTAACATGTATGACAGAATCCATGAGCTCTGGCTGAGGGGGGGTGGTGCGAGGGGTGGACATGGATTGGGGGATGAGTCTAAATTGCTTAAGAAATGTATGAAATTCACTCAATAAAAATTAACTTTAAAAAAGATCTAAACTGATTGGGACACCTCTGATAAAAACAAAAACAAAGTATTCTTTCAACATCAAGTCTTTTCTCAGAAGCCACTGAGGCTGGTGATGTAGCTCTCTGGTAGACATTCTGTGCAGCATACACAGTGGTCTAGTTTCATCCCCACTACCACAACATTAAAATAAAGGTTCTGTACAGCTACCTGCAGTCCACTTGAGTGCTCATCCATCCTGTGGACAGGTTCCCGTGTGAATCTACAGGCATGTTCAGAGCTTTCAAGCAATTAGCCAAACAGTTGTGTGCTGACTGGGACAGGAAGGATTTTTATCACCCTTAGAATTGTTTTGCTCTGCATATGTATTAATTAATTTTCTGTTACTATGGTAAAACACTATGACCAAGGCAACTTATAAAAGGCAGACTTTTGGGGGTTTATGATTCCAGAGGGACTAAAGTTAATGGTGGAAAATAGGCATGGCAGGAGGCAGCCATGGCAATACGCCTAGAGCTCAAATCCCCAAGCTGGCATAGGAAGCAGAGACAGATTGACTGGAAGAGGGTACAGGGCTATGAGCTCTCAAAGGCCACCCTCAGTGACATACGTCCTCCAGCATGGCCAAAACTCCTAAAAAGTCCCATGACCTTTCCCAAACAATGTTAGAAACTGGAAACCAACTCTCTGGATACTTGGAGCCTATGTGGGACATCCTCATTCAAGACTATATGATAATGCAAGATGTACTTAGTCCAACTTCAGAAGTCCCCACAGTCCTTCACAGCCTCAATACACTTCTCTTCTGAGACTTAAGGCAGTCTCTTAACTGTAAGCCACTATAAACTCAAAAACCAAAGTATATACTTCCAAAAACCAATGGAAACAAATATACATTACCATTCCAAAGTGGAAGGAAGGCGGCCATATGAGGAAATACTGGACCAAAATAAGACCAAAAACCAGGATGGAAAATATGAAATCCAGCAGCTCCATGTCTCATGGCCTAGGACTTTACTTCCATGAGGCTTAGATAGCTCATCCCCTCCACCTGTGCTGCATGCAACATACACCTTGGTCTTGGACTGGAACCAGTCCCTGTATACAGCTCTGCTTGGCTTGGCAGGTGTCTCCTACCTCTGGCATCTCCAACATCTGGGCGTCTCTAGTGCCAACCAAGCTTCACCTTCACAGCTTCACATAATGGCCTCTCAGGGTGTCTTGACCTTTCAGGACTTTCTTTGTACAGGGATTCCCCTGAGGCATGCTGCCTGGACTCCAAGGCTGTCTGCATGGAGGAAGAATCGATGTCCCCCACTTCTGCATCTTTCATGCTTCTAAAGCAAGCACACTGACAAGTTTGGCTACTAACTCTGCCTGTTTTATCCGCAGTATCAGCAGCTGCTTTCATATGCTTTAGGTCTCTAGGAGTAGAAAACTCCTCATACCTTTTCTTTTTATAAATTAGAAGCTTAGCTTGGTGAGATCTTGCCCTGAAGTTACTCTTTCCAGTGTGCAAGTCCAGCTCTGGAACCTTCCTCTTAATGACTCTCAAAGAGAGCCTCTCCTTCAGCACATGCCCTGGCTCTAACATTAACTTTCCAAGTGATTCTTTTCTCCAAATTGTACATCTAGTATTTCCTTGCCTTACTTGCTCCTGTTCATTGTAGATTTGCATAATGTTCACCATTAATATCTGCACCACAGATTCTATGTTAGTGTGTCTTGAAATTTCCTCCACCAAAGAGATTAGGCCATTACGTTTCAACTTAGCCTCAAGCAAGTTCTTAGGCCTTGAGCAGACTATAGCCAGATGCTCTGCCAGAATATCCTAGTTGCTGTTTAAGTCTTTATTTCCCTTGGAAACTACCATAAGCAGAAAGAGGCAGACTGGAAGTAGGCAGGAGGCATGGCTTTGAACTCTCAAGGCCCACCCTAGTGACAAGCTTCATTCAGCATGGTCTAGTTTTCTGAAGGCTCTATGACCCTCCCCAAACAGTGCTGCAAACTGGGACCAAGTGTCTAAACACTTGGAGCCTATGGGGAACATATTGAAATCACCACCCCAACATTAACACTCTGAATAGCTGATTTTTAATAAGTACTACCTGAAAGTTAACTGAAAGTTAGTGCTTATTAAAAATCATCATCAATCATTATTTTAATTCTCAAAAATTTTGAAATGGCCACTATTATTGTGCCCAAACTTTAGATGTGGAGAAAAGAGTCTACAGAACTAATCTGGGCCAGTTCTCTAAACCACACCCCCAGCCTATTTAGCATATTCTCACTGCATGGAATCCTGGTTCCTCTGCTCTGAGGCCAACTCTCCATGAAATCCCACGAAAGGCTGCGCAGCTCTCCCTCCAGCGTTTCTGCCTGCCGTGGGCTTCTCCCACATTTCTCAGGAGCAAAAGATGCCACTTTATTTCGGCATCTCTTGTCTTTGTTTCTTAGTTTTCTTTAGGGAGCTGGGAAAATGACAAGCATTTTTATAACCCTTGATAAAGAAAAGTCACTTGTGTATTGAAAAAAAAAAATGTCACCTCGCCACCCCCACCACTCCTTCCTATCACTCCTGTAAGTCTGTGCTGTCACCAAAGTGGAATAACGCGTGAATGTGCAGCTTTCCTGCCTTCCTTCAAGAAAGTTCAAGACAACTCCAAGGTCAATTTTCTTCCAGGCTTAACTTAATAACTACTTGGAATAGGGAGAGAAGAGAGGAACAATCTATTTTCTTCCACACAGATAAGCAAGTGTGTGGAGTTTATGACTAATTTAACATTTTGTATTTGAGCATTGCTCTCAGCATAAAGGTGACAGGAGTGGCTGTTGAATCTGTGTGAAGACAGACACAGAAACGGCATCTTAAGGTGTGATTAGTAAAAATCCTTTGGCTTTTGACCAAAGTCATTCTAATGAAATACCGAGTAATAATTCTTTGCTAAAATAAGTAAAAAGGTACTTAAAGAGACAAGAAAGCAGGCTTTGTCCACTCTAAGTCACCGGGCTCCACAAGTATATTCTTCCCACAGGAAATGTTTTATCTCAGCCTTGCAGTTACCCAGCCTGGCAACTTATTAGGAACTTGATTTGTTTTCCCTATTTTTTCCATTACTGTATTTCTTTTACAAATTCTTAGAATCACAAGCCTTTAGATTCCAGTTTAAAAATGGTTTCTCATAAATAAATGCAGAGCCATTACCAAGAAAACTTGATTTATAATTGCTTCAAAGTCTTTAAAACATAAATACAAATCAACTTTCTAAAGTAAAAAGACTATAGGGAAGATGGCCTAACAAATGGTTTATGTTAACAAGATTACTATGTGTCGAGGGCAGCAGTGAACCTTCTATTGGGTGCATGTGTATACACACACACACAATGAATATGTGTTATATGTATACATGTGTCAATATATATAATTTGCATATTCTTAAATCTTATTCACTTTGCTAGAAAATAGTAATCCACTCAAGTTAGATTAAGAAATGTTTCATGTCACCCCCCTAAGGACAGACAGCTGATTATAGATGTGACCTTTTGAGATTCTATACACTTCCCACTTAATCAGTGCTGCAGTGAGTTTTGCTAACTGGAGTGTATGGCATTCCTGTGGGGAAAGTGAATCCATTTAGAATGTGATGAGTCCCTTCTGCTCCTCCCTCTCCATTTTGAGCTCTATTAGGCCATGCTAGCAGTCTTCATCTGGGCTACACCAAAGCACAGCACATGCCTGTACTGTTTGTAGTATGCAGGGCACTAGTGGGCTAGAAAGGGGCAAAAGGAGCTCCAGGGGCAGCTTTCCAGTAGGATCACACACGTTTTGCCCCTTTACTGAAGGATGCAGATGTTTGGCTGCAAAGAAGTCCTGTGGGGTTGATAAGCCCCAGAACTTGATTTTGACAGTATAATGGGATCTCAGGTGCCTGGACCATCATACAGAATTGAGGCCATCTCCATTTTGTCTTGTGATGCACACAATTGATAGTTTAGATATGATATTACAAATTCTCTAATTTGGCCAATAATGTATTTCTCAGACCTACAACATTGGTATTCATATGGGTGTTAGTTACTTGCTCCAAATACCATCTCCTAATAACCCTAATTTTCTTCCAAATCTTCACGAAAATGAACAGCATAATAATGTAATTAGTCCTTCAGTTAAAGACTGAATGGAGCCAAGAACAAGACTCTTTCCAGGGAAGTGATCAGTGCATTAGGTCCCCAGGCCTGAAACTACTTGTAACAAGGTTTGGGGCTTAGGGAATATCAATGAAGGCTTCTTTGCTGCGCCAAGAGGAATCTCCACCCAGCATGCAAATCCTCATTACCCTTTCCTTGAAAGAAAATAAAAGCAAGCATTAACTACTGTTACATACGTAATGAAGCAAACTAAGCTATTAATGTTTTGTTCAGCAGTATCTCAATTGCTCACAAATGTTCTGAAGTCTACTATCTCAGCAGTATTTAAGAATCACTTCTTGTGCTTTCATCAAAAGCTCTTGGAAGAAGATAATAAAAAATTCTGTCAAACAATAGCATCTTTCAAGGGTATGCTGAAGTGTTCCATAAGGCAGTCATATTTAGTCAAATAATATTCCTAAAACATGTATTTAATAGTCAGTTTCTTTTTTTTTAACATTTTTATTGAAGTTATGTGTGTTTCATGCATCGTTTCCCAGTCCAATGTAAACTCATCTTGTCTTCGATGCCCCCCCACCCCACCCGAGTTCATGCACCCTGCCATCCCTGCCCTGTATCTTTTTCTGATTCTTTTCAAAGTTTTTTCAAAGCATAGGATTATTGTCCTTGAGTGAACTTTACTGTTTCAGTCGGTTCCCTGTCTCTGTTCCCCTGCTGTTGTTCCCTCCAATCTGTACCTCTTCAAAATATGCATATATATATATATATATATATATATGTGTGTGTGTGTGTGTGTGTGTGTGTGTGTGTGTGTGACACCTATACTAAAATTATATCATCTGTACACAAACTGTCATTTCCATATCATATTTCAGTACTTATATTTTTCCTTTTTAAATTTATATTACTCTGAAATATGCCTTTGTATCCTCCACCCATATAGCAAGATTACCAAGTCTAAAAATAAGGGGTGGGTTAATTCTAGAGCCTGCTAATGGATTTACATTATCAGAGCACACTTGCTTTAGGGGAAAAGGGTATATAATGTTAATGTGGCTCAGTTTGCCTTACAACTCGGTGCTTGGTACTAGCATCCACAAATAAGGGATACCATTCACTGATTGCTTTTCAATAGTCAATTTCAATAAAAGGAGATATATTTGAAAAGCAAATGTCATGCATTTGGTGCTGTTCCACTCTATGATGTACTGAATTAAATTCTCATGAGGAAAGTGAATGGCCTGTTTTACAGAGTGTTCTAGTTTGTCTTCCATTGCTGTGACAAAACACTCTGAGCGACACCAACTTGGGGAGGAAAGGGTTTATTCAGTTTACATCTCCTGGGTCACAGTTCATCACTTAGGGAGCCCAAGGCAGGAACTCAGGGCAGGAATCTGGAGGCAGGAGCTGAAGCACAGGCCATTGAGGAATGCTGTTTAACTGGCTTGCTCCTCTGGCTCATGCCCAGCCTGCCTTCTTATACTGTACACAACAACCTGCCCAGGGTGGCACCACTCATTGTGGGCTGGGCCCTCCCACACTGCTCAACCATCAAGACAATACTCCACAGATGTGGCCACAGGCCAATCCAATGGAGCTAATTCCCCAATTGAGGCTCCCTCAACCCAGGTGTGTCAAGTTGACACTAAAGCTATCCAGCACACAGAGTATATATAATGTACTTAGAAAAGCTGAAATGATGGACTATATTAACAGATACAGCACCCACAAACAGTGACAGACATTGAGCTTCATTACATTAAGTATATTTGGTATACTGGCCAATAGAACCAATTATGATACCTAAAATTGTTTCAATAATGTATTAGGCTCTCTCTTGGCTAGGTAGATTTGTCATTAAAAAAGTTCCAAGATCTACAGCTGAAACATCAAATGTTATTAAACAACAAGAATGGGCCTTACACACATGATTACATAAAACTGACAAGTCCCAGCATAACAAACCTCAGGTAATAGTACTATATTTATATATAACACAGCCAAATGTACACATCTGTGGAAAGAGAAAGCAAATTGTTAAGTCTAGGGATGGGATGCCTTGGGAGGCTTCATGCAGGATGATTAAAAAGTACAGAATTTCTACCTTTTGTCCCTGGTCTCTCATACTTTCAGGTAACTACAACTAGCTGTAGTCTAGAAATAGGAAATGAAAAATTTCTTTTTCAATAAATAATTCATAATGTTGTTTTATAATTTTTTATTACTTTATTTGTGTGTGAGAGTGTATTACCTGCATGTGTGTAAGTACACCCATGTCATGCCATGCCATGCCATGTCATGCCATGCCATGCCATGGAAGTGATAAAGCATCAGAGTTCTCTGAACTGGAGTTACAAACGGTTGTTAGCCACATGTGCATGCTGGAAATCAACCCTGGGTCCTCTGCAAAAGGAGCCAGAGCTCTTACCACTGAGCAATCCTTCCCAGTAATTCATAATGCTTAAGATGTGTGCCATTCTGGGTACCATTATGGAACTGTATCCTTTGCTGATTCAATCAGTGAGATGAAAAAAATCCTTTCAGAGCATGCATGCTGCTGTCTCCTCAGTTCTCAGATTGATTGTCATTGTGCCAGAGTACTTATGTTTAAGTATCTTTATTTTAGTTAATAATGAGCCAAAATCCCAAGAGTAGCGATGCAGAGACACATGTAACACGACCTGGAAGGCCAGATTGCCTGAGGCTCTTTGCAGCAGCACTGCACAGGTGCTTGGAGAGAGAAAACCAGAGTGTATTCTAATGAATTTTGTACAAGTCTCAGACCTTAGGAGATTTGTATTGTTTTCCCCACAAATAAGGGGTATTCATGCATAGTGAATATAATTGCAACTCGACCCATTTTTCTAATTTTCTGTTACACAAGAACTCTCTCTCTCTCTCTCTCTCTCTCTCTCTTGCTTTCTCTGTCTCTTCTCTAACCCTTTCTTGCTTTCTATGTCTCTGTCACTAACACACACACACACGCACACAAATTTACATCTTATATAGTGTATAGTTGGCTTTCTCCCATTATTTCTGTTCACAAATTCTTAGTGTTCTTCTATAATAATCTTTTATTAACTCACCAAGAAAACTTGATATTGAATATCTCATGAGCACTTTGTTACCTTCGAGTAACTCTCCTTATTTATGGCTGATGGGATAACTTTGCAAAAGTTACAGATAAATAGGTTTCTAATAATCAAATGCACTTTGACACATATTGGCTTCTACATTTCTCTTTTAATTATTTAGCTTATCTATATATAAACAAATTCAGAAAATGAAAGTAATTTTGCATGTTTTCTTAAAGCAGTCATCTTAGTAGCATCCTGGTGCCAAGTAATAGAAATTTTAAAATCTGAGTTATATACTAAAGAATGAGAATTGTCCATTTTCTAAGAATGAAATATTGTAACAACATTTACATATGATAGCAAAGGTAATAATTTATTTGCCCAAGGTCAACAAAGATTGGTGGGAGTGGTAACAGTTCAAGAAATGCATTTTATATCTTGAACCCACTTTTAAATTACATTTTAAAGGATGTATAATACTACAGATATAAATCAAATTCAATTTATACAAATAAATCACAACTTATAAAACATGAACATTAGTGAAAACAAAGTTCATAGTGAGGGAAGCAAAAAAAAAATGATCCATATAAACTCCTTATAAAATTAGCTGACTAGCATCAGTATTTTCATTCAAATCACATGGACGCATAACAACATTGTTTCTTTTATGTCTATTATGTGCCTTGTCAGAGTATTTGGTTTTTGTTCATGCAGCCTGGAGAGATTTCAATCACAGCCAATTGTCAGAGCATCTAAAATGTGAAGAGGTGACTGAAATAAGATGACACTTAAATAATCTCGGTACCCTTCTCTGAGAGCTTTAAGAGTGGCGATCAAGAGAATTAGGAATTCTGGAAAAATAAAATGGGCAATCATAGTTCTGTACCTTATCTATCACAATTAATTGAAAGAACCAATTTCTTTCTATTGTTTTGTCCTACTTTTAATAACTTGTGAGAATTTCAAGATAGTTTCTTTTTTGATATTCACTGTCTCATAGACTGTTGTTGAGGTTCTGACTTATAAATAGACTGCTAAAATTGAAAGCATTAACATATAGAGAAAAAAATTACTTCTGGGTTTTTAAAGGCATTACTTCTGTTTTTTTAAAGGCATCCAAAATTTCCTTGTAAATTAACTTAAGAAAACAAACTACTGTCTATTATTAATCATCCAACCTATCTTTTACAGTCAAATTGTAAATTATGGGCTCCCAGATCCAAAGATGTCACCCAAAGAGAATCCCCACATGCTGACTCATTTTCATGGGCTGAGATAATGATGGCATGGTTGGGTTGAGTGTCATATCTGGACTAGACTGGATGGGAAGGAATGCCATTATCCGGTCCAATGGTTTAGATTCAGAGGCCTCCCACTATGCTTATATCATTAGATTTGCTTCTATGAGAATTGTATATTGAGGGAGTCAGTACAGAAATGGTTAGGGATTTAACAAATTTGCTACAAGATAAAAAGATCACAAAATGTTTACCTAAGTTGGAAATGAGAGCCCTTCTTGCCAAAATCTATCAAAACATTTAGTAAACAGCAATGATCCCTTAGTAAAGCACTTATTTTAATCTTGTTCTATCTACTGTGACAGTAATACTTTTGGATTAAAAAGTATGCAACTTGTTTTGTTTTTTTTGGTTTGTTTGTTTACAGGAACACAGTTAAGAGATAGTGGCTTTTAAAAGAAACTTTAAAGTTTTAATGTTTTGGAATTTGTAAAGACTATGGACTTTTAAATTTGAACTATGTTTTACATTACAAAGTCAACATGAGATCTTGGGGACAAGGAATTCAATGACAGTGGTTTAAAGTAATGGAAGAAGAGAAAGGAGAACACTGGTGTTCAACTGTCTTTCACCTTTCTGGCTTTTATTCTACCCAGGCCCCAATCCCTGGGAAGGTGTCATGCACATTCAGACTCTTCCATTTGGTTTCCTCTTTGGGAATGTGTTTACAAACAAACTAAAGCAGGAAAGGTCTCAAACCTCTTTTAAACATGTGTACATTGATGGTCTGGATTCTTTTCATAAGAGATTATGTTTCCTGCTGATAATGTTTAGGAGACTATTTACTGGCTAATCTGAAAAGTCACACACAAAAAATTAATTAATTAATTAAAAAATTAACAAAAGAGAAAAGTCACTTATAGGATACTCTTGCTACATATGGGTATACACAATGGGTAAAGTCACTCTAATATCCTAACCAATAAAACCAACTAATTTTTCCCTTTCTATTCAAAAAGTGCTACAGAAATGTGCTGTTTTACCCTGAATCACAACTGCCTGAGATGAGTAGATACATATTTGTCCAATGTAACATTTTTATTGTTTTATTGCATAGGATAGTGCTAAAATTAATGTCTTACCACATTTTGTCTCAACTGAATAAGTCTACATACATTTCCAGTATCAGTCAAACACTGGATTTAATTCAAATAAGGAATGTGGTTTTTGGCTTCAGGCCTAAAGTTTCTTTCCTCATTTATTACATATCAAGTAGGCTGATGCTTTTAAGTCCACAAGCCCCTTTTTCTCTACTCACAAAAAGTTCAAATTGCAAAATATCTGGCCCATGTCCAAAACCTTCACTCCCCATTTACATCTTAGTTAAGATCTGAATCTGACCAATACCTCTTCTGTCTTGTTATTACCAATCAGGTTATAACTGTGATCTTTTAAGAATTTTTTATGAATAAATAATTCCTTTCAAATCATTTTGAGGTGGGCAGGATCAGCATGTTTCCAGTAATTAGGAGAGATGATATCCTATTTCTGTGTGATGGCTAATATTAATTGTATTATTAGAACTTAATAGGATTAAAGTAGAAATATAGTAAATATGGAAATACAGTGAATAGTTCAAAATTTTAATACCAGGCATCTATATGAACCATTTCTTAAATCTTGCAATGGAGGTTAAGAAATATTTTGAAATAAGTAACAATGAAAATACAGGAATTTGTGGATTTGGCTAAAATGGCACTTTTGCCAGCATTAAATGCTTAAATTAGGAAAGAGACAAGTATCCACATGTATCATCAATGTTTTGTCCAAAAATTAAGAATAAAAGAACAAATTTAATCTAAAGTGAATCTGAGAAAGAATAATAAAAAATGAAAACAGAAATCAATGGAATTTAGAAGAGAAAGATAAAGATCAATTAACCAAAGGTCAGCTCTTTAAAGTTGAACGATTATATGATCTATAATCAACACTACAAAGACAAGAACAAGAACACCAATTAAAGATAACAAAAGTAAAAAAAAAATCACTATAGACTTTTAAATGATAAAGTGTTTATTGTAAGAAACTCTAAGCCCATAAATTTAAGAATTTAGATTAAGTGGACACCCAAATTTTAGGAATACTCAACTACCAAAAGTCATTTACAGTGAAATCCACATGATAGTCTCTAACCACACAGTTGTCATTGCCATTTCAGTAGATAAACTTAAGTAAGAGATCATGAGCAGACACTTGTCATATGTGCATGGGTTCTGTTTTTCTTTTAGTACTCTGGTATTACTTCTCAGTATGTTAATTATACGTTGTTCAGAGCATACCTCTTATTTCAGAATAGTAGTAGTATCAAGCCAAATTGCTTTCTGTTTAATAAAACTAGGGCTCCCAATTTTAAAGAAATAAATATATCATTAAAATAGAAAGATGAAATGTAGCCATTGGAGTATTTAGCCATAAACTCTGGATAAGAACATTTGCCTATATTAAGGGGAAAATGGCATATATATATATATATATATATATGAAGTATACATATATATGAAATTGAATTTAACTATTGTTTTTGTCAAAACTGGAGATAAAAATCTCAAACTCTTTCTGTTTTACTCATTGGAACATTACAAAAAATAGAAAAGAAACCAAATCAGGAAGTATGCATATAAGCAAGTAGCTTTGGGCCACAGATACTTGAACTGGGAGGGAACTTTTGTCCAGCACTGTGAGTATTTCTCCTGGTGTCAGGGCCCTTGAGTTCGACCATTCATGGACCATCACTTTTCTTTGGGGAATATTAATTTCTGGTTCCCTTTTACAATATGATTATTACAAATTATGCATACATAATTCTTCTTCATGGACATGTTGCACTTTTCCCAAAATTTAGTTTAAAGAGTTATTTAATATTATTGAAAATTAGAAGTCCAAAGCATGGTGGCTCACACCTGTAACCCCAGGATACTGTGGCAGGAGGAGGACCTCACATATGAGGCTAGTCTGGGCTACAGAGTCATTTCCACATCAACCTGTATTACAGAGTAAGAGCCTATCTTAGAGAAAAAAAAAATTCAAAATCCACTACATCTATTATCACAGAATTTCAAATAATTTCCAATAGAACATGTGTATATGACATTTCTAGTTTATCTTCCTAAAAAATTAAAACGATTCTTAATTTTGTCAATGAAGTCTCACATTAGCTGAAGAGATTACTATTTTTGTAATTTCTAGCTAGTACTTCATTTATATAGTAGGATTTTGTCTATAAAATTCTCATCAAACACTGAATGAACAATTGGCTGGTCTACCACATTAATATTTATCTTGTCAGAAAACAAGATTAAGAAATGTTTTGCAGTATATATTCGGATATCCACTAACTCCTTGTATTTTAAAAACCTTTGTACATGAAGAAATTTGCAGAAAGTTATGTGAGGGATTTGTCCTCTGGAAACAACTTGAAATCCTGGGGAGAATGTGTGAGTGAAGCATCTATTCAAAAGCTGCACTGAATGGAAGAAAATACCATCACGGACCTTGATGGAATGTTATTTTACTTTACTTTCAAATTTTTATTAAAAAATTTCCTTAGGAGCTGTTAGAATCATTTTTTATTTTAATGACAATTATTGCATGGTTACCTTATAAATTAATTCTAGGCATTGGAATTTTTTATTGAGAGTTATATTGGTCCTGAGACCAAAGACATATTCCAAACAGGTCATGAAGTCCAATTAACCTTCTATCACATTCAACTACTTTAAGTTACATGAACTTGGCTCTGTCCTCTAAATGTAACAATACAATTTTGGCATCTCATTAATAAACATGACAGCATTTATTAACACTGCCATGTAACTAAAGTAAAACTTCATCAATTCAAATCTCAAGGAAGTAGAAGTAATCAAGCTGGAACTAAACAGGAACAAATTATCTGACATCATATTTTAGTGGCAGGTTGCTGAGAAGCTAAACAACTTGCTGTTTCTGCTAAACAATCTTGATTACTTGTCGGCACAGAAGTCGGTAGAGTGTGGAAAGGTTAATTTACGTGCATTCACATAACCTCTGTCTCTCTTCTCATTGACAAGTAACCAAGATCATTAATTGAAGTGTTGCTAATCAATTTTGATGAATTAATGATTCACAAGATTCTGTGCATTAAATTACAAATAAAATTGTTTTTGAGGCTTTCTATCCCCAAAACACCATGCATTGGGTTATTTATTATTATTTTCATGTTTTAGTTGTTAGCCTTAGTCTTTAATATCTGTACCATCTCTCAAGCCCATTATTGTTATTTCCACTCTGAAGCATCTTCTTAAACTGTTTATGTAGACTAAAAAGCATACATTTAATTTGGCATCAAAATGCTAATAAATATTTACTTAGTTGTTCTTCATTTTTTTTTAATTTTTAAATTTTATTTTGTATGTGCAAGTGTACTGTCTGCATGTAGTTTTGTCCACCCGTGTCATGAAATGCCACAGAGGTCAGAAGAGGGCGTTGGATTCTCCTGGAACTGGAGTTAAAGATGGTTCTCAGCTGCCATGTGGGTGCTGGGGATCAAACCCAGGTCCTCTGCAAGAGCAGTCGGTGCTCTTAACCGCTAGGCCATCTCTCCAGCCCCACTTGTTCTTCATTTACTCACTCACAAAATGTCTTTTTACCTTCTTCCTTCCTCCCTTTCTTCTTTCCTTCTTTTCTAACAGAGCATAGTAAAACATTTATTAGATACAAGGAAATAATTATACATACAACACCTTTTCTATTGTGTAGAATCTTTTTCCCTTGAAAATTTAGCCCCTGAATTTTTCTTTTATGCTTATGGTGGGTATTACCACTGAGAATTTAAGCAATAGTAATTAAAAGAAAAGCTTTCATTATTTATTTGATGCACTGCATAAAAATATCACATTTACATTTTATAGCAAATCTTTTGAAGGAAGCATTTTCATTTCTGTCTTATAGGAATATAAGATAAGGAAAAATCACATAGCCATTCCTAAATTTCAGAATTTTCCCTCTGTTCTTTTGGAATCCAAAGCCATATCCCTTAATACCAGAGAATAACCCTCTAATAAGTAAACTAATGATATGTTCTTTTTATAACTTGAAAGTTGATTTACGCTTGTTCTTACTGTATGTATCATTATTATGGAACTCCTCTCTTCCACACTCCTTTCTTCTACTAACCTCATCTTTCTATAGTCAGATGCTTTGACAGCTACATTTTGCTGGTCCTGGTGGCAGTCAACTAACTACAGAATTGGCTAGTTCCTAAAATGAGCTAACAAAGCTGAACGTGGTAATGCATACCTTTAGTCCCAGATCTTGGGATGGAGAGGCAAGCTGATAACTGTGAGATTAAGGCTGGTCTGGTCTACATGGCAAGTTCCATGATAACTGGGTTTACAAACTGAGACCCTGCCTCAAAAATTGAAAAAAAACAAAACTAAAAGAAGTGACTTATTAATCAATGAGTATGACTTACACATGCAAGTCAATCACCCCAAACTGCACATCAAGAGTCCTTTCTTGGGTTTTGTTCTGTGGGCCAATGTCTACCTTTGTTATCCCTTAATATTTTCATGGCCTGGATCATGCTGAAATCATTCAAGCAGGCCTAAATTTTAAGTATTTTACCGGTTTCATGTATTCCTTCCTGGGAAAACCACAACAAAATGCATCTCTCCAGATTACAACTCTTACTCTGTCCCTGGCCCCACACTTGGCTATGTGTCCTTTGTGGGACTTCACCTCTGGCAATACTGCTTGTCCTGTGGTAAACATCCTGATTTGTTAGCCTAACCATACTTAAATGACAAGAAAACCTATTAAAATCTCTCTCTCTCTCTCTCTCTCTCTCTCTCTCTCTCTCTCTCTCTCTCTCTCTTTCTCTCACTCTCTCCCCCTCCTTCCTTCCCTCCTGTTTTATTTGGAAATATGTAGTAAAAAATGGCTAGTTAAATAAAATGTCACCAAATAATGACAAAAATATATACTTTCCCGACCAGCCTGAATGAAATAAATTTTAGAAAAATCTGTACTATAAACTTAAGGGAGGACATATGTTCTTTCATATTTAATGACTCTGAGTGTAAAAAAAAAAAACACATTTAAAATTTGCCTTGAGCTATCTAAACTTATGATGAGTGGGTCAGTCTTTAAATATAAATTATATTTTTATAACGAACAGAAAATTATTCACCAGAGAATTTCTATAACAGCATATGTCCTTCCCTTATTAATTATAGACAAATATCAAGTTTAAATGTAAACTTGGATTAGCTGCTAAGATGAAAAATGGTACAAATTTATGAAATGGTGTCAACATCACTCTGCCTTAAATTTATGAAATATAATGAACAAAATGTGTTCAAATTAAAGAAACAAATGGCAAATTAACATTGATATCTTTTACTTAACCATCTTAATAAACACATTTTTCAATTGCATTTTTTTCTTATGATTATAGAAAGTAATTGTTTAGGTCGCATTCCGTCTTTTCTGTACACTAAAGATGTTTGTGTGTGCTCTTCATTTTTGTTCATCTTTTTTTTTCTGATTTTCTGCATGGTTCTGTTTCATTTTTTTACTTTGTCTTCATATTATCCTTACTTATTTCATCCTTTTTTAAAAAGTTCCACATGCTCCTTTTCTTACTTTGTCTGTGATCAACTTAACTCCATTTCTTCTCTCATGGAGAAAACACTCTCAAACCTTCATGGTTTGCACTCATTCATAAACTTTTCTGGGTACTTCCCATACACCAGTAACAAGAGGATGCCAAACATATGAGGGTGATGAAGGTGATTTCTGTCCTGGAACAGATGAAAGCAAGAATTCAAGAAATCAGAAGTCAATAATTAAATAATGCAAAACACAAACATTGCCACAATAAAGGTAAATAGGAAATGTTATGTGACAACAGTGGTAAGTCACTAAACTCAGAGGAATGACAGTTCCCAGCACCGTGCATAAACTGCTCTGGTGCACCAGAGATGGAAGCTGAAAGATCAGAAGTTCAAGACCATCAGAAGTTCAAGACCTTCAAGATACAGGAAGTTTCAGGCCAGCCTCAGATATATAAAACCCTGCCTTAGAAAAACAAAGGCAAAAACAGTTTGAGTCTTTTTCTCGCAGATGAAATGCAAAGTCTGAATCACATTGGCATAAAATGGTCCCACTTCTAGCTGAAGAGCACTGTCAACAGAGACGCAAGCAAGCAAGGACCAGCAGCAGAGACTTTCTGGCAGAAATTTTTCCAGTTGTGTCTTTTTGTCCTTCATTTCAAGAGCTTAGAATAATAATTGCCATCCTGTTCATAGAGCAGAGCAAAAAGCACTAAAGCCTCTCAAAATCAGCCAAAAACAAAAGATTAATCTTGAAATTCTTACAACTATGAGAGATTTTTTTTAAAGGTAAGGAAAAGCCAGCTGTTAGTGTTCCAGATATCTCATCAAATACAATCTCATCATAATCCATTTCCTTAAGGAAAAGTCTCCAGTTTAGTAAGAACAGTAGGTTAAATCTACAGGGTAGACTCCAAGGCTGCCATATAAGTCATCGTGCTTACAGAAATGTGTGTCTCGGGGCTGGAGAGATGGCCTAGCGGTTAAGAGCGCCGACCGCTCTTGCAGAGGACCCGGGTTCGATCCCCAGCACCCACATGGCGGCCGAGAGCCGTCTGAAAACTCCAGTTCCAGGAGAACTCCAGTTCCAGGGGCATCCGAGACCCTCTTCTGACCTCCGCGGCATTGCACGACACGGGTGCACAAACCTGCATGCAGACAGTACATTGATACACATACCAAAAAAAAAAAAAAAAGAAATGTGTCGTCCTCAATTTTTATCCATAACATCAAGTGCTAAGAAAGTGAGGATCCTTGTCTGCCCACCAGCCATACAGCATCCCGTAGAAGGTGCATCCCTGATTAAATAGTGCCTGAGAGGAAAATTAGAAATAACGCTCCTCTTGGTGCTGGAGATGGACTTCGCGGTTAAGAAGCATCAACTGCTCTTGCAGAGTGACCCGGGTTCGGTTCCAGCACCCACACGGAGGCTAAAGAACGTCTTTAACTCCAGTTTCCAGGGGAACTGGTGCCTTCTTCTGATCTCCGCAGCTTTGCTTGACATGGTGCACCACCTACTATGCAGACAGTACACTCATCCACATTAAAATAATATATAAAGAAAATAAAGAAAATAACCTCTCTCTCTCTCTCCTCTCTTCTCTCTTCTGTTATCGTCCTCTCTCTCTCTTTTCTCGTGCTCGGTGCTGTGGTGTGTGTGGTGTGTGTGTGTTTTATACGGAAGAAACCTAATAAAAAATAAAAAAAATATATAAAAGGGCTGGAGAGATGGCCTAGCGGTTAAGCACAATCGTGCTCTTGCAGAGGATCCGGGTTTTGATCCCCACCAACACCCACATGGCGGCTGAGAACCGTCTGTAACTCCAATTCCAGGAGAACTCCAGTTCCAGGGGAATGCGAGACCCTCTCTTCTGACCTCCGCGGCATTGCACAACACGGGTGCACAGACCTACATGCAGACAGTAAATTCATTCAAATAAAATAAATAAAATAAAATAAATAAATAAATAAATAACTAAATAGGAAGAACCTTTGAGATTTAAGCATTATAATATAAAATAAACTGATGAATGTACACGTAATAAATTATCTTTAAAACAGATGAGAGAGGGCATTAGAAATGTAAACAAAATTACATTTTAAAAAAGAAAGCAAGCAGAACCTATGAACATGTATAGAGGTATGTATATTTACCACATATGATAAAATGGTCAATGATGATAGAAGAGAATGTTTCAGATGGGAAATGCCACACTGATCATTTTAGAAAAAATTCCTCTAAAGCAAACTGGAATGAAGAGATGGAAGTGATTAGTAGAATGAAAATAAGAAATTAAAGAGGAAGAGTTACTTTTTATATCTATTTAAAAGGCCATCAAGATTGACTTAGTGGATGAAATATAATATTTTTAAATATTAAAATAATTTTCAAAATGATGTAAGTAGAGTTTTTGAGGATTAAAGAAAGTCTTAAGACTTCCAATGAAATAAATAGTCTACAAGATATGTTACTCTCTGTAGATACAGATAAATACATCTGCACACGAATTTTTTTAAAAACTAAATTTATTCTGATTAAAAGCATTTGACATATGTGCTGGAAAGAGAAGCCTAGCGGTTAAGAGCACTGACTGCTTGCAAGGGACCGGGTTCGATCCCAGCGCCCACACGGACAGCTGAGAACCATCTGTAACTCCAATTCCAGGCGACTCCCAGTTCCAGGGGAATGTGAGACCCTTCTCTGACCTCCGCAGCATTGCGCGACACGGGTGACAAATCTACATGCAGACAGTAATTCATACACATATAAAAATAAATAAAATTTTTAAAAAAGCATTATGACAATAAAAACAACATAGAAGGGTCATATTTGCAAAACTTCCGGATAAAAAATTAAAAAAAGAACTTACAAACTATAATGCCATTTCCAGTCATACCATCATTTACAAGAAAAAGTTTCAGTTTTCAAATTTGTATTTCAGGAGTGAAAAGATACAACATTCCTCACCCTTCTTAACCATCACGACAATACTGCTTATGAGAAAATGTAAGTTATCAGGAGAAAAGCCTCATAAACCTATTCAATCAAAGTTTTAAAAGACATGGAAATTCAGAACAATGTCCAAAGATTCATAGAAAAGTACCCATTTTGTGCTTTAGACTGACGAAGCTGAGCCTTGAGGAAAGATGATTATACAAAAATCTCCCGCTTTGTACATTAATGCAGCAAGCTCATTGTATTGGTGGCTTTTCTGTTGGTGTCATAGAACCACCACAACCGACAAAGGAAGAAGCTTATTTGAGCTGAGGGTTACATGGTTCCAGGGAATAAGAGCCCATCAGGTGGAGAGGCATGGGCTGGAGGAACCAGAGCAGAAATGTGAGGTTCGAGTCTTCCAGCAGGCGCAGGAAACTGAGAGCGACTGGAGATTGTCAAAGCTTTTTAAACTCCTAAGTCTTCCACCAGCGGCAAGCTTCCTCCAGCATGGGTCCGCACCTTCTTAGGCTATCCCAAAACAGCGCCACCAACTGGGGACAAAACTCCCAAATTCTTGGAACCTTTAGGGGCTATTCTCATTCAAACTACCATGCTCATCTACTTGGATTCCTCTTCATGATTTTGTGTAGCATTCCTTCCTGGTTACAGGGCAGGTCTCCTTAGAAATGAGGGTCCATTGTGAGGTAGCTGAAAGAGTTTCTTTGTGGCCAGCTCAGATTCAGAGAGGACAGGGAAGGTAACAGTAGGGGGAGTCTTGGTTCTATGACGTGCCTTGGGGAAAGGGAATTCCAGTTTCCAAGACTGGCCTCCAGGAAGACTAAGTGGTCTGATAAAGGAAGGCAGAGTAATGCTATGCCTTAGATGTGGTTCTGACACTGAATCTGAAGTCTTCCCATGACCTTGAGAGCAAAGCCCTCTACCTACTAAATAATAAATCTTTGGGGTATTGTTTTATGATGCCCATTATTATCCAAGCATAGAAACATATATAATAAATAAAATAAATAACAACTCGAAAGAAGTTTTGAAGTCCTTTTATTTCAAAAGATAGCATGACTAATGTTTCTTTTCATAAAAATAAAGTTGAGAGAAAAATAGGAAATGTATGAGTCTGTAAATAAGGTTAGACTAAGATTCTTATTAAATAGTGTATGCATAAAAGTTGAAAAGTAAAATTTCTAAATGAAAAGGAAATTCTAGATAGAAAACAACCAGACTAAAAATGGTCCCTGAGATGTCCAGCCCTAAGTGACACATCTTCAATGGAACTGCTACAGCTATAGTTCCTGGAACATAGCAGAATAGGGGGTAGAAAGAAATTATCTCAGCTCTCACCAGTGAATACTCTCATGCAACGGATGGTGATTGACACACAAAGCTGCAACTGGCCAAATGTAGAGAATAAAGTCTCTGATTATTGAAAAGTATTTTTATTGTTTTGTGCATTTTATATAATTAAAAGATCAGATTGAACCCCCTCCCCATTTGCTCCCCTCGATAGTCCTCACTGGATTTCATGAAGTCTGTCATAATGTATTAAGTCCTATCCAAGTCAAGTATTTCGTTCCCAGATGTCCTTCAGTGCAAGTTCATTCCACGGAGTTCTACCTCAGGCCTATCTAGAGGTCACCCTTTAATGCAATTGTTCCCCATCACCAAGCAGTAATCAATCTGAATAGTTTCTCGCTAAGGTTGGGCGTCCTGTCCCATTTACTCTGCAGTTCTACATGGGTTTTTGTCTAGTTTGAGTCAAATCATGGGGTATTTGTATGTCAGCATCAACTCGCAATAGTTCTTACTCTACTCTGCTGAGCCTATGTTTAGGATAGGCCCATCCTATCTACATCAGCCCCCCCTTGGACCTAGGCCCCATCTTGCCCAAGGGCTCCTGACTAGTCTCATTCTCGTGAGTAAGCTAGATCCTGCCCAGTGGGTAACCATCTCCTGATTTGGGATGAACCCATTCACCCAGTCCAAGGGCTCATATCTACTAGGCCAAGCTAGTTAGAATCAGTTACTTAGTCTCCATCAGCCCACCTATTGGGCCTAGGGCCCCTTTCTCCTACTGGAGATGGGTCTCCAATGGTCCCTGGTGATTCCTAAGGGAAAAAAAAAAAAAATTAAGAGTGAGAACCTGAGTGCGAGGGGACCAAACTATTATTTATACCTGGTCAAAAGGCAAGCAAGCTATATGAACACTAAGAACAGTGCCAATCTATGACTCAATAAAGGAATGCTAGAATTTCAAATCAAACACACAATCAACAAACAGAATATCCATATGCCCCAGATCAGTTATACAACTGTAAATATAAAAAGATCATATGAAAAAACCATAAGACAATACTGATTATGGTCTAATGAATCAACCACCAGTCCTATAGAAGTGTTAATTAAAAATATGCAGCAGGAACCCCAGGACAAAAGACTGAGATCAGGGCATGGTTCCTGTGTGGCTTTAACCATTCATTGCTGTAAGTTCCACATTTGCAACAATCTAGCAAAACCAGAAAGGTAACTGTTGCATGGACTATATTCAGGCGTATAGACTATGAGCAGATGGTCATTTTCCCAAGGGTTGGTTTTTCAACATGCTGGCTTCAATGCTCACAGCTAAGGCTCTCTTGGACTGATAAAGTTCAGTAAGAAAGGAGGCAGACCAGCGTGAGCCCTCCCGCCCTGGCAACACGCCGCGGATTCCATCCATGCTGCAGAATGCCAACTCTAGCAAGACCAGGTGGGGGCTGCCATTCCTGGGATGACTTCATTGGAGCTCACCCTGTGCCACTGTGAGGCTGTACTCCACCCGGCGTTCCAACTCCACGCCCCAGATACTACCCTGTGCTCCACCAGCAGCAACAGACAAGCTGTCCCTGCCTGGGCGATGAGACTTCACCCTTGTCCTGCAGAAGGCCAACCTGCAAAAGACCAGGTGAGGGCTGCCTTCCTGGGGAATTTTGGGCACCCCTGTGCCATATAGAGGCCTGGTATCACCCAAGACCTTCCAACCTTCATGTCCCAGCCTGCAACGTGGGCAGAGTCAGATGTGCACACAGCACAAGACCAGCATGCACCCCCGCTGGGCGAGCGGATTTCACCCGTGTCCTGCAAAACGCCAACCTGCAAAAGACCAGCCTAGGGAAGTGGTGGGGCAGAGGATCTAGCTGTGCAGCCAACTTTGTGGCACCAGAACCCAAAGGAAATACAAGTAACAAACGAAATCCACATGGCCAGACGCAACACACAAAGGAAACAATCAATAGGAAAAAGCTCATAATAAATCCACATCAAACTCAACTCTACCAATCCTACAGAAGACTCTGATGACGAGATCTTCCCTGGAAGGAAACCAAGACACAGACTTTAGAAAAACAATTGTATACATTATATTCATAACAAATTAATGAAGAACCACTACTGGTGATTAAATAGAATGAATAAACCTCTCATATGAACTCCAAAGTACGGGTGATAATGCATAATCATTGGGAAAGAACTAATGGGCAGAAATTGAAAAACCTCAGAAGAAAGGAACCTAAAGGCGAAGATATGAATGACGTTGGAAGAAAGAACTGAAGGGAGAAAAAGATAAATTACAGAAGGAAATGGAAATGCGAAAATATCCCAGGCTGAAAAGGAAAGAGAAAATAAGCAACGAACCAAGGACTTACAAGATGAGATGACAGGCTCCAGAGGGAAATGAAAAAATCTAAAGAAATCCACCAGAGGAAATAAAGAAGGATATTTAGATTTATCCAATCAACCAGAAAAGATGGAAAGCCTCCGAAGCAGACATGGGCAGAAAAGGAATAATTAGACCATGCAGGATAACATGCGGTTCCACAGAATGCTCAAAGTAGTAAATTTGAAAAATTATCAAAAAAACCAAGAGTGGGAACAACAAGGAATTGTGGGACATTATGAAAAAAAACAAACCTCTGCATACTAGGGATAGGAAGGAAGAAGAATCCCAAGACAAAATTATTGACGCAGCAATCTTCAACAGGATAATAGAAGAAATTTTCCCCAAGCTGAAAAAGCACCAATACAAATACAGAGAAGCACATAGAACACTCATACTTTCAAAAGACATCAGACCGAATTTCCCACACAGCACGATACTATGTTGAAACACCTAGATGCTCAATGAACAATGACTCTAAACTTACTGCAATGCACAAAAAAACAACAATTTATTTCATTATAAGGGTAACCTCACCTTAGAATTCAGCAGCTGATTTCTCAGGCCAAACTATGAAAGCTAGATAGAAAATGGACCAAAGTATTTCCCTGTACTAAAATGACTTTAGATGCCAACTCAAGGTTACTAATGAACCAGCAAAAATGCAATCATAGTTGAAGGAGAAAGAAGAAACTTTCACAACATGACAAGATGAAAAGAATACATGTCTAAGAAAAAACTCCCTTATTTGTTCAACACTTCATAAAATACTTAGAGCAATCCAAAGAACAGAGGAGAGAAGCAACTACCTCTAAGCAAATTAAGACAGAGAAAACAAAATCATGAAATTAGAAGGTAAATTAAACCTATGTCCAAGGAGATGCAAATCCAAAATAAGGTAAAAAAAGGAAGCAACACACAATCTCTCAATAATAACCTTAAAATACTAATGGTCTGAACTCTCCCAAATCAAAAGGGCAAGACAGACTGGGGGAATGGATTAGGAATACTAATAGTGACTTTTGTATATGCTGTCTATCAAGAAACCCATTTTCACCCTCAAGGACAGACACCACTTAGAGGTGGTGAAGGATGGAAAAAGTATTCTCCAACAGCAAATGGTACTCTGTAAGAACAAGCCTGAGTGGCTTATTCTAATGATCAACATTAAAATAGATCTCAAAGAAAAAACTAATCAGAAGAGACAAAGAGAGCCATTATATCCATCCTAATTAAAAGGGAAATTGAACCATGAAGATTTCACAATCATGAGTATATATTTCACCAAACTCTGATGCACCTAAACTTTATAAACACTACTGTACAGGACCTCAAGAAACAGATAATCCTAACACACTACAAATAAGTTGGGAGACTCTCAAAACACCCCACTAAGTCCCCTTGGATAAGATCAGACGGACAGAAATACTAAAAGAGAGAAACATAAGATTTAACAATACAATACACCAAATGCAACTCACGACATTTACAGAGTATTCCACCCAAATCCAGAGAAATATACTTCCTATTCAGCACCGCATGGAACATTCTCCAAAATCGACCACAATACTGGGGGCACATCAAAAAATACAAAGATAGAAATTCTTTCTATGCCTTCTATAGACTATACATGTGCAAATAAAGCTCATATTGAAACCCCAGAATAAGTCCAGAAGACTAGCTAAATAAACTATGGAGACTAAACAACACAAAACTGAACAATGAGTGTGTCCAGGGAAGAAAAAAGTAGTGAAAATATAAAGTAATTCCAAGGAACTGAACAAAAAAAGACAGTACAACACAAAAAAAACCTGTGGGATATTTTAAAAGCAGTCCTGGGAAGGAAATTTATAGCCCTAAGTGCCCACATCAACAAAACAGAAAAGGGAACAAATAAACAAAAAAACAAAAAAAAAAAAAAAAAAAAAAAAAAAAAAAAAAAAAAAAAAAAAAAAAAAAAAAAAAAAAAAAAAAAAAAAAGAAATAATACAAAAAATCAGAAGCAGAAAATCAATGAAAAGAGAAACAAAGAAAACAACCATACAAATCAAAATGGCAGATCCGAAAAGACTGGTTCTTTTGAAAAATAAACAAATGGACAGACCTCTAGCCCCAGTTAAACCCAAAAAAAGAAGAAGAGAAAACTCTCAAATCAAAAGTATTAGTGATGAAAGGGGAAACATCACAACAGACAAAAAATAATATCCAGACAATCATACCAGGAATACTTCAAAAAATCTAATACTCCACATAAATTTGAAAATATAAGAGAATTGGCATCTGGAAGTATATCTGAAATTCTGGGAACCAAAAAGCTTAACCAAGAAGACATGAACAGCTTAAAAAGACCCATAGCACATGAAGAAATAGAAGATGTAATAAGATCCCTCCCCAACCTGAACAAAATGCCGCCTGGTTCCGAATGATGGTGGTTCATGGCAGAAGTTTCTAAATAAAAACTTTTGTAAAAAGGTCTGACAACCATTCGGTGCTAGCTTTTCTTAAAACTGTGTTAGAAGCGATATAGAAACAGAGGAAAAAGAGTTTCTTCCAACTCCCTCCTATAAGGCCCAAGCCATCACCTAAAGTATCCGAAAAACGAGGCTAAAGATGCAAAACAAAAAAGAAAGGCTAAAGAACCCATCTCATTAATGAATATAGATCCAAAAAATTCTCAACAAAAATATTTGCAAATCGCATACAGGCCGCACACATAAAAAGATCATCCATCAGAATTCAAGTTGGGATTCATACCAGAAAAGCAGGGATGGTTTCCACCACATATGTAAATCAATATAATATCATAGATTAACACATAACTGACCTGAAAGACAAAATACCGACACGTCATCTATTCTTCAATTGAATGCTAGAAAGCTTAATAAGATCCCTAGCATCCCTTCATATTTAAAGTCCTAGAGAGAATAGAACAGAAAGGAACATTCCTCAACAAAATCAAAACCATATACAACAAAACCTTACTTGCCAAGTATCCTAAATAGATGGAGAAAAATTGGAACATTTCCCTTAAAAAGGTAGGCAACCCAGCAAAGGTGCCCCCTATTGACGACTCGACTCTTCACCACATAGTGCTTGAAAACACTTGCTAGGACAATAAATGACCAAGAAGAAGGAGAAAATTTATCAGAAAAAAGTAAGCTTAACTATCCTTTTTGTCAGATGATATGATAGTTTTACCTAACAGGGATGCTAAGAACTCCACCAGGAAAAACTTCTAGAAATAATTAAGAGGTTTTAGTAACCGTGTCCAGCGTAACAAAATCAGCATAAGAAAAATCGAGTAGCCATTTCTTTAGCTACCATAACAATAACTGTATGGAGAATGGATAGTCAAGAAGACTTCGCCATCTGACGAAAGCCTTTGAAAATAAGATACCTGGGCAACAACCTCTAAAAGTAAAGATAACCGAAAAGATCTCTACAACAAAAAAATTTTTAAAACCCTGAATGAAGGAGATTGAAATGACATCGAAAGATGGAACGACCTTCCATGCTCAATGGATTGGGAAACTATTAAATTATAGTAGATGTCCATTTTACCCAACTGATATACAGATTCAACCCAATACCAATTAAAATCTGTATAAGCCTTTTCACAGACTTGGAAAAAAGTCGTTAAATTCATAATGGAAAAAACAAAAGACCAGAAATAGCTAAAGCAACCCTGAACTGAAAAAAATGCATACAGGGGAGAGTGCCCTATAAGACTTCAAACTACATTACANAATCAATTTTGTGTTTCATCTGTTGGGTGCAGCATAGCCTGTGAGGGCCTTGTATTTTCTTTTTTTTATTATTAATTTATTTATTTAATGTGTATGAATGTACTGTCTGCATGTAGGTTTGTGCACCCTTGTCATGCAACGCCTCGGAGGTCAGAAGGTGTCAGAATCCCCTGGAACTGGAGTTAAAGACAGTTCTCAGCTGCCATGTGGGTGCTGGGGATTGAACCTGGGTCCTCTGCAAGAGCAGTCGGTGCTCTTCACTGCTAGGCTATCTCTCCAGCCCCGTATTTTCTTTTCTGTTCTTAACATGACCATACTTTCTCTAGAACTGTGTTTTTAAGATTAGCTTTTGTTTAGAATGGATTAAGCATAAATATTCAGCCTAGCGGTTGAGAGCACCGACTGCTCTTGCAGAGGACACGGGTTCGATCCCCAGCACCCACATGGCGGCTGAGAACCGTCTGTAACTCCAATTCCAGGAGAACTCCAGTTCCAGGGGAATCCGAGACCCTCTTCTGACCTCCGCGGCATTGCACAACACGGGTGCACAGACCTACATGCAGACAGTACATTCATACAAATAAATAAATAAATAAATAAATAAATAAATAAATAAATAAATAGGAAGAAACCTGTGAGATTTAAGCATTATAATATAAAATAAACTGATGAATGTACACGTAATAATTATCTTTAAACAGATGAGAGAGGGCATTAGAAATGTAAACAAAAATTTACATTTAAAAAGAAGCAAGCAGAACTACTGAACATGTATAGAGGTATGTATATTTACACACATATGATAAAATGGTCAATGATGATAGAAGAGAATGTTTCAGATGGGAAATGCCACACTGATCATTTTAGAAAAATTCCTCTAAAGCAACTGGAATGAAGAGATGGAAGTGATTAGTAGAATGAAATAAGAAATATAAAGAGGAAGAGTTACTTTTATATCTATTTAAAAGGCCTCACAGATTGACTTAGTGGATGAAATATAATATTTTTAAATTATTAAAAATAATTTTCAAATGATGTAGTAGAGTTTTTGAGGATTAAAGAAAGTCTTAAGACTTCCAATGAAATAAATAGTCTACAAGATATGTTACTCTCTGTAGATACAGATAAATACATCTGCACAGAATTTTTTAAAAACTAAATTTATTTGATTAAAAGCATTTGACATATGGTGCTGGAGAGATAGCCTAGCGGTTAAGAGCACTGACTGCTCTTGCAGAGGACCCGGGTTCGATCCCCAGCACCCACACGGCAGCTGAGAACCATCTGTAACTCCAATTCCAGGCGACTCCAGTTCCAGGGGAATGTGAGACCCTCTTCTGACCTCCGCAGCATTGCGCGACACGGGTGCACAAATCTACATGCAGACAGTACATTCATACACATATAAAAATAAATAAAATTTTAAAAAAGCATTTGACATATAAAAACAACATAGAAGGGTCATATTTGCAAACTTCCGGTAAAAATTAAAAAGAACTTACAAACTATAATGCCATTTCCAGTCATACCATCATTTACAAGAAAAAGTTTCAGTTTTCAAATTTGTATTTCAGGAGTGAAAAGATACAACATTCCTCACCCTTCTTAACCATCACGACAATACTGCTTATGAGAAAATGTAAGTTATCAGGAGAAAAGCCTCATAAACCTATTCAATCAAAGTTTTAAAAGACATGGAAATTCAGAACAATGGTCCAAAGATTCATAGAAAAGTACCCATTTTGTGCTTTAGACTGACGAATGCTGAGCCTTGAGGAAAGATGATTATACAAAAATCTCCCGCTTTGTACATTAATGCAGCAAGCTCATTGTATTGGTGGCTTTTCTGTTGGTGTCATAGAACCACCACAACCACAACCGAGGGAACTTCTAAAGGAAGAGCTTATTTGAGCTGAGGGTTGAAGGTTCCAGGGCAATTAGAGTCCATCAAGGTGGAGAGGCATGGGCTGGAGGAACCAGAGCAGAAATGTGAGGTTCGAGTCTTCCAGCAGGCGCAGGAAACTGAGAGCGACTGGAGATTGTCAAAGCTTTTTAAACTCCTAAGTCTTCCACCAGCGGCAAGCTTCCTCCAGCATGGTCGCACCTTCTAGGCTATCCCAAAACAGCGCCACCAACTGGGGACAAAACATCCAAATTCTTGGAACCTTTAGGGGCTATTCTCATTCAAACTACCATGCTCATCTACTTGGATTCCTCTTCATGATTTTGTGTAGCATTCCTTCCTGGTTACAGGGCAGGTCTCCTTAGAAATGAGGGTCCATTGTACGAGGTAGCTGAAAGAGTTTCTTTGTGGCCAGCTCAGATTCAGAGAGGACAGGGCAGGTAACAGTAGGGGGAGTCTTGGTTCTATGACGTGCCTTGGGGAAAGGGAATTCCAGTTTCCAAGACTGGCCTCCAGGAAGACTAAGTGGTCTGATAAAGGAAGGCAGAGTAATGCTATGCCTTAGATGTGGTTCTGACACTGAATCTGAAGTCTTCCCATGACCTTGAGAGCAAAGCCCTCTACCTACTAAATAATAAATCTTTGGGGTATTGTTTTATGAGCCCAAAATTATTATCAAGCATAGAAACATAAATAGTAAAATAAAATTAAAACTAACTCGAAAGAAGTTTTGAAGTCCTTTTATTTCAAAAGATAGCATGACTAATGTTTCTTTTCATAAAAAGTAAAGTTGAGAAAAATAGGAAATGTATGAGTCTGTAAATAAGGTTAGACTAAGATTCTTATTAAATAGTGTATGCATAAAAGTTGAAAAGTAAAATTCTAAATGAAAAGGAAATTCTAGATAGAAAAAAAAAACAGACTAAAAATGGTCCCTGAGATGTCCAGCCCTAAGTGACACATCTTCAATGGAACTGCTACAGCTATAGTTCCTGGAACATAGCAGAATAGGGGGTAGAAAGAATATCTCAGCTCTCACCAGTGAAGATTCCTCATGCAACGGATGGTGATTGACACACAAAGCTGCAACTGGCCAAATGTAGAGAATAAAAGTCTCTGATTTTGAAAAAGTATTTTATTGTTTTGTGCATTTTATATAATAGATCTTAATCAGATTGAACCCCCTTCCCTATTTGCTCCCCTCGATAGTCCTCCACTGGATTTCATGAAGTCTGTCATATGCATTAAGTCCTATCCAGTCAAGTATTTGTTCCCAGATGTCCTTCAGTGCAAGTTCATCCACTGGAGTCTACTCAGCCTATCTAGAGTCACCCCTTTAATGAAGATCTGTTCTCCCTCACCAAGCAGTAATCAATTGGTAATAGTTCATCAGCTAGGGTTGGGGTCTGTTGTTCTATGCTGGGTTTTTGTCTAGTTGAGTCAACATGGGACTTATGTATGTCACCATCACTGCAAAGTTCTTACATCTACTCTGCTGAGCTATTTAGGATAGGCCCATCCTATCTACATCAGCCCCCCCTTGGACCTAGGCCCCATCTTGCCCAAGGGCTCCTGACTAGTCTCATTCTCGTGAGTAAGCTAGATCCTGCCCAGTGGGTAACCATCTCCTGATTTGGGATGAACCCATTCACCCAGTCCAAGGGCTCATATCTACTAGGCCAAGCTAGTTAGAATCAGTTACTTAGTCTCCATCAGCCCACATTGGGCCTAGGCCCCTTCTCCTTACTGGAGAGTTCCCCAATGGTCCCCCTGAGTCATCCAATGGAAAAAAAAAAATTAAGTGAGAACCTGAAGTAGAGACCAACTAATTATTTATACCTGATCAAAAGGCAAGCAAGCTATATGAACACTAAGAACAGTGCCAATCTATGACTCAATAAAGGAATGCTAGAATTTCAAATCAAACACACAATCAACAAAAGAAATCCATATGCCCAGATCAGTATAAATGTAAATATAAAGATAATATGAAAAACCAAGACAATATGTTTGTCTAAATGAATCCCACCAGTCCTATAGAAGTGTTAATTAAAAATATGCAGAGGAACCCCAGGACAAAGACTGAGACAGCATGGTTCCTGTGTGCTTTATACCATCATTGCTGTAAGTTCACATTTGCAACAATCTAGCAAACCAGAAAGGTAACTGTTGCATAGGACTATATTCAGGCGTATAGACTATGAGCAGATGTCATTTTCCCAAGGTTGGTTTCACATGCTGGCTTCCAATGCTCACAGCTAAGCTCCTTGACTGATAAGCTCAGTAAGAAAGGAGGGGCAGACCAGCGTGAGCCCTGCTGGGCAAGCGGACTTCATCCATGTCCTGCAGAATGCCAACTTGCAAAAGACCAGGTGAGGGCTGCCTTCCTGGAGACTTTGGGCTCCCCTGTGCCCTGTAGAGGCCTGGTATCACCCGGGACATTCCAACCTTCCAGCCCCAGAGTACTACCTGTGCTCCACACAGCACAAGACAAGCATGTGCCCTGCTGGGCGAGCAGACTTCACCTGTGTCCTGAAGAACGCCAACCTGCAAAAGACCAGGTGAGGGCTGCCTTCCTGGGGACTTTGGGCACCCCTGTGCCCCATAAAGGCCTGGTTTTGCACGGGATGTTCCAACCTTTCTGCCCCAGAGTGCTACGGGGGCAGAGCTGCCTGTGCTCTATATAGCACAAGACCAGCATGCACCCCCGCTGGGCGAGCGGATTTCACCCGTGTCCTGCAGAGCACCAACCTTCAAAAGACCAGAATAGGGAAGTGGTGTTGCAGAGGATCTAGCTGTGCAGCCAACTTTGAGACACCAGAACCCAAAGAAACAAGTAAACAAACGAATCCACATGCCAGAGACACACAAAGAAAACAACATAGGAAAAGCTCATAATAAATCCACACCGAACTCTACCAATCCTACAGAAGACTCTGATGACGAGATCTCCCTGGAAGGAAACCAAGACACAGACTTTAGAAAAACAATTGTTGACATATTCAAACAAATTTGAGAACTACGGGAATAGAATGAAAAACTCAAGAACTACCAAGAGGGTGATAATGATAATCATTGGAAAGAACTAATGGGAGAGATTGAAAAACTCAAGAAGGACCTAGAGGGAGATAATGACAGACGTTGGAAAGAACTGAAGGGAGAAAAAGATAAATTACAGAAGGAAATGGAAATGCTGAAAAGATCCCAGGCTGAAAGGGAAAAAGAAAGTGACCAACGAACCAAGGACTTACAAGATGAGAATGACAGGCTCCAGAAGGAAATGAAAACACTAAAGAAATCACCAGAGGAAATAAAAAGGAAATTGAACATTTATCCAATCAACAGGAAAAGATGGGAAAAAGCCTCAGAAGCAGAATGGAAGAAGCAGAAAAAAGAATATTAGACATGCAGGATAACATGGTCCAACTAGAATGCTCAAGTAAAGATTATGAAAAATTAAAAAAAAACACAAGAGTGGAACCAACAAGAAATGCGGGACACTATGAAAAAAACAAACCTCTGCATCATAGGGATAGAGAAAGGAGAAGAATCCCAAGACAAAACTATTGACCAGATCTTCAACAGGATAATAGAAGAAAATTTCCCCAAACTGAAAAAAGACAAACCCATACAAATACAAGAAGCACATAGAACACCAAACAGACAAGACCAGAAATTTCCCACACCATATAATTGTTAAAACACTAGATGCTCAAAACAAAGACAAAATACTGAAAGCCACAAAAGAAAAACAACAAGTTACATATAAGGGGAAACCCACCAGAATCACAGCTGACTTCTCAGCACAAACTATGAAAGCTAGAAGAATGTGGACCAAAGTATTCCCTGTACTAAATGACTTTAGATGCCAACCCAGGCTACTATGAACAGCAAAAATGCCAATCATAGTTGAAGGAGAAAGAAGAAACTTTCACAACATGAACAAGATGAAAGAATACATGTCTAAGAAACCAACACTTCAGAAAATCCTTGAAGCAATCCAAAGAACAGAGGAAAGAAGCAACTATCCTCTAAGCAATTAAAGAGAGAAAAAAACAAAATCATAACAGAGTAAATATAAACCTAGTCCAAGAATGCAAACCAAAAATAAGGTAAAAAGAAGCAACACACATCTCTCAATAATAACCTTAAATACTAATGGTCTGAACTCCCAAATCAAAAGGCACAGACTGGGGGAATGGATTAGGAAAGTGAACTTTTGTATATGCTGTCTACAAGAAACCCATTTCACCCTCAAGGACAGACACCACCTTAGAGTGAAAGGATGGAAAAAAGTATTCCAAGCAAATGGTACCAAGAAACAAGCTGGAGTGGCTATTCTAATATCAGACAAAAATAGATCTCAAAGAAAAACTAATCAGAAGAGACAAAGAGAGCCATTATATCCTAATTAAAGGAACAATGAACCATGAAGACTTCACAATCCTAAATATCTATGCACCAAACTCTGATGCACCTAACTTTATAAATACAACTCTGCGGGACCTCAAGACACAGATCAATCCTACCATACTAATAGTGGGAGACTTCAACACCCCACTAAGCCCCTTGGATAGATCAACAGGACAGAAATTAAAAGAGAGACATCAGAATTTAACAATACAATACACCAAATGGACTTCACAGACATCTACAGAGTATTCCACCCAAATACCAGAGAATATACTTTCTATTCAGCACCGCATGGAACATTCTCCAAAATCGACCACATACTGGGGCACAATCAATAAATACAAAAGGATAGAAATTTTTCTATGCCTTCTATCAAACCACAGTGCAATAAAGCTCAATATGAACCCCAGAATAAGTCCAACTAGCTACAAGAACACATGGAGACTAAACAACACAATCCTGAACAATGAATGTGTCAGGGAAGAAATAAGTAGTGAAATAAAAAGTATTCAAGGAACTGAACAAAAAAAGACAATACAACACAATAAACCCTGTGGGATACTTTAAAGGCAGTCTTGAGGGAGAAATTTATAGCCCTAAGTGCCCACATCAACAAAACAGAAAGGGAACAAATAAATGACCAGACACTGCAGCTAAAAACACTTGAGAGACAACAACAAATGAACCATAAACCCAACAGACAGGAAGAAATAACAAAAATCAGAGCAGAAATCAATGAAAGAGAAACAAAGAAAACAACACATAAAATCAATGAATCCAAAAGCTGGTTCTTTGAAAAAATAAACAAAATGGACAGACCTCTAGCCCAGTTAACCAAAAAAAGAGAGAGAAACTCCAAATCAATAGTATTAGTGATGAAAGGGGAAACATCACAACAGACAAAAAATAAAATCCAGACAATCATACAGGAATACTTCAAAAATCTATACTCCACTAAATTTGAAAATATAAGAGAAATGGATGAATATCTGAAATCCTGGGAACCAACAAAGCTTAACCAAGAAGACATTGACAGTTTAAATAGACCCATAATATTAGAGGAAATTGAAGATGTAATTTAAAACCTCCCAACTAAAAATAGCCCTGGTCCAGATGGTTTCATGGCAGAATTCTATAAAACATTTAAAAAGGTCTGACAACCATTGCTACTCAAACTGTTTAGAAGGATATAAACAGAGGAAATTCTCCCAAACTCCTCTATGAAGCCAGCATCACTCTAATACCAAAACCAGGCAAAGATGCAAACAAAAAAGAAAGCTAAAGACCCATCTCATTAATGAATATAGATGCAAAAATTCTCAACAAAATATTTGCAAATCGCATACAGGCCCACATCAAAAAGATCATCCATCATGATCAAGTTGGATTCATACCAGAGATGCAGGGATGGTTCAACATATGTAAATCAATATATATCATAAAACACATAACTGGACTGAAAGACAAATACCACACGATCATCTCAATTGATGCAGAAAAAGCCTTTGATAAGATCCAGCATCCCTTCATATTTAAAGTCCTAGAGAGAATAGGACTGAAAGAAACATTCCTCAACATGATCAAAGCCATATATATCAAACCTACTGCCAAGATCATCCTAAATGGAGAAAAATTGGAACCATTTCCCTTAAAGGTAGGAACCCAGCAAGGCTGCCCCCTATTGACACTCCTCTTCAACATAGTGCTTGAAACACTTGCTAGGGCAATAAGACAAGAGAGGGAAATTAATCAGAAAAGTAAAGTTAAGCTATCCCTTTTTGCAGATGATATGATAGTTTACCTAAGGGATGCTAAAACCTCCACCAGAAAACTTCTAGAAATAATTAAGAGTTTTAGTAACGTGTCCAGCTACAAAATCAGCATAGAAAAATCAGTAGCCTTTCTTTACACCAACAATAACATGTGGAGAAGGAATACAAGAAGACCTTCCCACTGACAATAGCCTTGAAAATAAGATACCTGGGAACAAACCTAAGTAAAGATACCAAAGATCTCTACAACAAAAATTTTAAACCCCTGAAGAAGGAGATTGAAAATGACATCGAAAGATGGAACGACCTTCCATGCTCATGGATTGGGAAAATTAATATAGTAAAGATGTCCATTTTACCCAAACTGATATACAGATTCAACCCAATCCCAATCAAAATCTGTATAAGCTTCTTCACAAACTTGGAAAAAAAAGTCGTTAAATTCATATGGAAAAACAAAAGACCCAGAATAGCTAAAGCAACCCTGACTGAAAAATGCAATACAGGGGAGATTGCCCTACCAGACTTCAAACTATATTACAGTGCTATAGTCATAAAGACAGCCTGGTACTGGCACAAAAACAGACCTGTTGACCAATGGAACAAAATTGAAGATCCAAATTTGAGCTCATAAAATTTCAGCCACCTCATATTTGACAAAGGGGCAAAAGACCCTCAATGGAGGAAGGATAGCATCTTCAGCAAATGGTGCTGGCAAAATTGGATCACCATTTGTAGAAGAACAAAATTAAATCCATACGTCTCACCCTGTATGAAAATAAACTCCAAATGGATCAAAGATCTCAACGTGAAGCCTGAAACCCTGAAGGCAATAAAAGAAAAATTTGGCAACAACAAACAAGACATAGGTGTAGGAGAAGACTTTCTAAATCGGACAGCAGCCGCAAGGGAAGTAAGGTCAACAGTTGACAAGTGGGACCTCATAAAACTCAAAAGCTTCTGTACAGCGAAATAAACAATCAAGAAGGTGAAGAGAAAACCCACAGAGTGGGAAGAAATCTTTACCAGGAACACATCTGACAGAGCATTAACATCAAGAATATATAAACTATTCAAAAATCAAAGAAGTAAGAAGACAAATGACCTACTCAAAAGATGGAGTAAAGAGCTGAACAGAATCTTCACCGGTGAGGAATTAAAGATGGCTGAGAAACATCTTAAAAAGTGTTCATCATCATTAATAATTAAGGAAATACAAATTAAAACCACTCTCAGATATCATCTCACTCCAGTACGGCTAGCTAAGATCAAGAAAACAAAAGACAACAGATGCTGGAAGGGTTGTGGGGAAAGGGGAACACTCATCCACTGCTGATGGGAATGTAAACTTGTACAGCCACTATGGAAAGCAGTGTGGAGAATCCTTAAAAGACTCGGAATGAGCTTACCACCTGACCCAGTCATACCACTTCTGGGTATATACCCCAAAGACTCATCCTACTGCAAAGATATATGCACATCCATGTTTATTGCAGCTCTCTTCACAATAGCGAAGAGCTAGAGTCAACCCATATGCCCCTCAACAGACGAGTGGTTGACAAAAATGTTGTACATCTACAAAGTGGAGTACTCTTCAGCAGTAAAGAAGGATGACATTATGAACTTTGCAGGTAAATGGATGATGCTCGAAGCCATTATGCTGAGTGAGGTGACACAGTCTCAGAAAGACAAATGGAGAATGGTTTCCCTCATTTGTGGATGCTAACACCAAATCCCCTAGACAAAAGGCAAGCTGAAGGACAGTGTGGTTATATTTTTGTTTATCTGAAAGCAACTATGTTATTATAATGTGAATCTTTCAATGGGCTCTAGAATCCACCCACCAATTATTTTCAGACTCTGTAATTACCGTATATGTGTGGAGAGTGTGTATCCATATTTAAGAGTAATATGAAATTAATGGAGGAAAATGTGAATTCCTAAGTATAAAAAAAGACTGAGAGAAAGATACAGGACAGTTATGGCAGAATGCATGATCTGGGATGGGATGGGGTGGGGTGGGGGTAAGGGATAGGGGAATATGCCTGAACAGAAACGAAAAATGATGTATGAAATACATAAAACATCAATAAATAAATTTAAAAAAAGAAAAAAAGAAAAAAGAAAGGAGGGGCAGGGAGAATCAGCCAAACCTCCCAACAGATCTGTCTGTCCTAGCTGCAAGAAAGGAAGGGGCGGGGGATAGCAACTGAGGAAGCAGAAGGGAGGCTTTCTCACCATTGTGTGTGGCTGTTTAGATGAAGACTTTCTAGTGCAGCCTTAGGAGGGCAACACCCACACTTCTGCAAGTAAACTCTCACCCACTGCTCTGTTAAGTAAACCCAAGAAACTCACTGGGTTCCCAGATGGTTTGGAGAAATCATACCTCATTTTGTTGTAGGGTGACATTGTTTACAATGTCCCAGAAGGAATTTTAACTACAATAACAATTGAAATTATAAAAATAAAGTTCTCAATAACAATTTTAAATGTAAATTATCCCAACTGAACAATAAAGAAACATAGACTATCTGACTGGATTTAAAGACTAGGTTCAACTTTCTTTTCTCTCTAAGAAGCTCAATTAACTGGTAAAGGCATGTACATACACATACTTAGAATCAATGGAAGGAAGTAGTCCATCAAGTGAATGGAATCTGAAATCATGCTGGCACAGTCATTTTGCTGTCTGATAAATTAATCTGAATAAAAATTATTCAGAAGAGATAAAGCACACTTCACACTGTATTAATAGAAAGAATGTATCAAGAGTATATAACTAATGTAAATATATGAAGCAAACAGTGGTGCTTCCAATTTTATAAAACAAACACTAATGGGCATAAAAGGTCAGATATGCTTGATTCAATGAGTGGGATGCTTTACTTTCCATTCTCATCAAGCTAAGTCATTCAAATTAAACATCAATAAAGAAAGCTCAAAGTTAAATTATACCATAGAACAAGTGGACTTAGCATATATTCATGATATACTCCATACAACAGATAATACACATTTTTGTAACAATACACATTTTATAATAACGGTGTGATAAAACTAGAAATCAAGAACATAAAAAACCCCTATGGAAACTACATAATTCCAAAAATGTTGGATGATACACTCTTTTTTTTTATTTTAATTTTAATTTTATTTATGTGTATGAATGTACTGTCTGCATGCAAGTCTGTGCACCTGTGTTGTGCAATGCCGCGGAGGTCAGAAGAGGGTGTCGGATTCCCCTGAAACTGGAGTTCTCCTGGATTTGGAGTTTCAGACGGTTCTCAGCCGCCATGTGGGTGCTGGGGATCGAACCCGGGTCCTCTGTAAGAGCGGTAGGCGCTCTTAACCGCTAGGCCATCTCTCCAGCCCTGGATGATATACTCTTAAATGACCAGTGGTTCACTGAAGAACTCAAGGTTGAAATTTAAAAGTTCCTAGATTAAAATTAAAATGAATGCAAAACCTACCAGAACATTTTGGACATAGCTAAGCCAGTTATAAAAGGAAACTTTATAGTTAAGAGTACTTACATTATAAATATGAGAAAGATCTAGCCTAAATAACAAAGTAGCATTACCCCAATATCAAAAGAAGATAAGGGCATAAGAAAGAAAAGTGCACATCTGTTTCTTGAAAGAATAAATATGCGGGGCTGGAGAGATGGCCTAGCAGTTAAGAGCGCCGACCGCTCTTACAGAGGACCCGGGTTCGATCCCCAGCACCCACACGGCAGCCGAGAGCCGTCTGAAACTCCAATTCCAGGAGAACTCCAGTTCCAGGGGAATCCGACACCCTCTTCTGACCTCCGCGGCATTGCACGACACGGATGCACAGACTTGCATGCAGACAGTACATTCATACACATACAGAAATAAATAAAATTAATAAAAAAAAAGAATAAATATGCAAAATGCACATTAAGATCAGACAACATGACGAATTCGGTGGTATTCCAAGAATCCAAGTTTCTTTGACATACACAAATCTTAAATTTAACTCATTGCGTAAACTGAGTTCAGTACGCAAACCACATGGTCATCTCAACTAGCTATGTGGAAAAGGTCTTTGAACAAGTTCAGCATGTCTTCATGATTAAAACAGTCAAAGTCAAGTAATTAGAAATAGAAGAAACATGCCTCAACATAATAGACTATATGCAGCAAAGCATAGTCAACATTATTCTAAGTGGAGAAATATGAGAATATTTCCTTTAAAATCTGAAACAAGACAAATATGCCTATTCTCTCCATTCTTATTAAAAGTAGCGTTTCAAGTCTTAAATTGATTGATGTGATAAGGGAAAGAAGTAATATATATATACATATATATATGTAATTAATTATATATACATATATATATATGTAAATAATTATGTAATTAATTATATAATGTAATTAATTATATGTATATATATTACTTCTTTCCCTTATCATATATATATATGTGCAAGAAGTGAAATTATTTCTATTTGCACATGAACATGATCCTATACTTAAGAGATCCTAAAGAATCCAGTGAAAAATCTGAGGTGATAATCACTGTTCGCAATGTTGCAGGGCATAAAATCAACATACAAAAATCAGGGGATTTTCTATATAGATAATTAATTAACTTTCTGAGAAAGAAACTGAGTGGAAAGGATCCCTTCATAGTGACACCTCCCCCCAAAACCCTGGAAACTAAAATAATCAAGGAGTTTAAAGATCTTTATAGTGTAAACTTTAAAACAGTGAAGAACTTGAAGAAGACAATAGAAGATGCAAAGATCAACCATGCTCATGAACTGGCAAAATCAGCCTTAAGAAAAGGATAGATTTCCAAAAGCAGTACACAAATTAAGTATGATAATAATCAAAATTCTAACAACATTCTTCTCAGAACATTAAAAAAATAAGCATAAAGTTCATATGGAAGCACAACAGTTTGAGAAGAGCTAAAGCAAAAGAAGCAATGCTGGAGGTAGAACAAGACACAATCTCAAGTTCTAGATCAGAGTCATAGTAGCAAAACCTACGTAATAATACCCCCGAAGATATGTACAAACCAATGGAAGACAGTACAGAAGCCAGAACTAAATGCAGAGTTACAGCCACTGCATTCATCACCTAAATTTCAAAAACATAAAAAGACAGCCTATTAAACAAATGGTACTGGGAAAACTGGATTTTTACATGAAAAAGAATAAAATTAGATTCATATAATTCACCCTGAAAAAATTCAAAGTAAACCAAGGACCTCAATATAAAAGCTGAAATTGCATGAAAAAAATAAAATAAAATAAAATAGGCATAGTCAAGAATTTTCCTAACAATGCACCAGTAGCATAGGAAATAATCTTTAACTTTATAAATGGGTTCACATGAAATTAAGAAGCTTCTGTACAGCAAATGAAACAATTCCTAGAATGAGGAGAAAGCCTATAGAATGGAAAAAAGTCTTGAAAAACTATCTTCACCAAAAGTCCCATCCCTGTAAGACACATTCTCTCCCCTTCCTAATAGTCACCAATTGCCAAAAGTTCCTTAGGTTGGGGTGAGATTCCTTAACCACTTTCCCATGACTATGATGGAAATTTTTCTGGTTTGAGCTTGCACAAGACTTGCATATGCTGTTACCATTTCTGTAAGATCATATGACCCATATTGAAGGACATTTGGAGATGCAAATCAGACTCTACAGGCCATATGAAAATATATTAAATTGAGCAGGGGGTAGAGGAAGTAGGTATAAAAGGAGATAGGATCTAAATATCATCAAATTATATTGTGTGAATATTGCAAAAAAATCAATAAAATAATAAAATTATTACTAAGAAAACTGTCCTCACATTTAGGGAGAAAGAATACAAAAAGGAAATTGACTACAAGAGTAGATGAGCAGGCTTGACTATAATTGACTGAATTCTTTGAGGATGTTGTTTTCTGCTTAAAACTATATAGATGAGAAATCTATGTATCTATTCTATTTTTGAGACTAGATCCATGCTCCCACCAAATTACATAACATTTCATATTTTGACACTTTTTAATATTCATCTCTAGCACACAAGAAGAGGGAGGCATGGTAAACATCCCTCTTTAGAAAGTTGCAGTGAGCAAAATGTTCCAAAATATGCTATAAATGAATTAGCTCAAGGGTGGAAAATTCAATTTAAATAATAAATTAGAAACATACCAGAAATTAGATTCTTATGTTTTAGGGTGGTTTTAAAAATGGATTTTTCCCAAGCCTGTTAATGTAGGCAATGTTGATACTCAATCATATTTAAGTTAAGCTGAAAATTACTTACGAGTATATATTTGATTTATATGCATTCCACATCTGTCAATTCTCTGATAAAATTAATTGCTAAAATGTTTTATTGATAACCATGTGCATAGATGAATCAGCCTAAACATTTTAATAGCTTAACCTCTGATTAAAACTCCTATAATCAATCCTTCACACAGAAATATTCCTTAATTAAATATTTTAAATAATGAGATGATGGGACAAAGTAATTGATAAAGCTTTAGTTACATGGATTAGTATTTTTGCAATATAATAAAAGTTTTAAAAGTAAATGTTTAAATGAACTTACTGTAAAAACGGCTGTGTTCTGTGTTTTACCCAAAGTCTTTGAAATGTTTAGAAGATGGTCATGTAAAGCTAACTATATTTCTCACTTGTAAGAAGGGATAAAAAAAATGTCAAAAATATAATGCCTGCACATCTTCCTAAATAACTGAATACTTTCAGTCCAAATCACTCCAAAGCAAGCTGTTTATACTACATGTATTCTTAAAAACATGTCACCCCTTAGAAATTTAGCACAAATTTCCTTCAAAAAGATGAAGGCTTTCTTTCTCTTGCTTGTGTTTCAGTGGCTTTGAGAATGATGTTTTTATGAACAGGGATCTCTGTAACCAGACTTCAAACTATACTGCAGGGATATAGTCATAAAAACAGCTTGGTACTGGCACAAAAACAGACCTGTTGACCAATGGAACAAAACTGAAGATCTAAACTTGAGCACATACAATTTCAGCCATCTCATATTTGACAAGGGGCCAAGAAGACACAATGGAGAAAAGACAACATCTTCAGCAAGTGGTGTTGGCAAAACTGGATCACCACTTAGAGAAGAATGAAATTAAACCTCTACCTCTCGCCCTGTACAAAAGTCAACTCTAGATGGATCAAAGACCTCAACGTGAAACCCCAAACTTGTAGTCTGATTGGCAGCAGACTACAAGACATAGGCGTAGGAAAAGACTTCTTAAATCAGACAGCAGCTGCGCAAGAATTAAGGTCAATAATTGACAAATGGGACCTCACTAAACTCAAAAGCTTCTGTACATCAAAAGAAACAATGAAGGAAGTGAAAAGAAAACCCACGGAGTGGGAGGAAACCTTCACCACAGATACCTCTGACAAAGCATTGATTTCCAGAGTATATAAACTACTCAAAAAATAAAGAAGAAAGAAAACAAATTAATCTCTTTGTTTTAGGGAAAGAGAATTCATGGGCAGAAGCCTTAACAGAAAGTTAACTCTGTTTCTACAACTGTACCAAGTTACATAAGTTCTACAAATGGTTATATTTCTTTCATCATTCAGCTCCATCATCAAAAAGAAAGTTGTCCGCTTCAGAAGTAAATGCTATATTTTATGACAAGGTTGAAATGAGAAGAGAGAGATAGCATAATAGATCATATAAAAACTAAGAGTTCAAACACAATTGCAGAAATAAAGAGAAGTATCAAAATGTCCAGCCACAGAATTGCGAACAAGCACCACTCCAGCATGCTGGGCACAAGACACCTGTTCTGTGTGTTTGTGTTAACTAACAGCTCTGCTTAGGAAACTGTTCAAGGGAGATTCTTCCTGGGAATCAGCGGCAGAGGAAAGGCCATGTTGGTGCCTAGGACAGCTTCTGAGCACACACAAAGAGCAGGACCAGCTGACCTCACTGCTGCTCTGGGTTACATATGAAAGGACAGGACTAGAATATGGACTGTCTGCAAACCACATACAGCGAATTCAAAAAGCATGCAAAGCCATTGTCACCAGTCTCTTCTTGACATTTTAAAGATTAATTAAAAGATATCTGTACTTTATCTCCAAACAAATGGGGGATCAGTGTGATCTGATGTACACTTCATCTTCTGGCTTTGTGGAATGTCTAACGCATTTTTACCTCCCTATGATATAGTTCTTGAAAGCCATTGTCTCAACTTAATTGGTTTTTGTGGAGGGTTGTTGCTCTTGTTTTGAGACAGGGTCTAACTATATAGCCCCAGTTGTCCTGGAACTTGCTATATAGACCACACTGGCCTTGATCTCACATAGCTCCACAGAACTCCTAAATGCTCAGATTAAACTCATGCATTATCATGGCTGGTGTAACTTGAATTTTAAACTTGGAAGTTTCTGAATTGTGAATAGCTTGCTACAATCCAGAGCTACCAAATATTATATGGTGACAGCAATTTCTGTTTCTGAATTTGAAACAAATATGTGCTATAACTTATACCAGATACTTTTTTTTCCCTTTGAGTTCCACATCTGCTACAATTTGGGTAGATGTTTGTTTAAGACCATCTCTGAGCTCCTCACAAGCTAAAGGTCTTCTGAATGGAGCTGAAATCATATAAGAATGCTTATGGAGTCAGGACATACATTAGTGGCCAGCTGGGTTCTGTATCTACATCTGAGGTGCTCACTTCAAACTGGTATATTTTACCATATGGAGAAATGATTTTCAGCCAAAACGTTTAATTAACAGTGAATCCAAATGACTCTATGTTTGCTTGTACCACATGTTAAATGTTGAACATTGCAACAAGCAGACAAGTTGACCTGCACACTAGACCAGGTCTCCCTGCCCCTTCCCATCTGGTAATGATAGCACCCAAACTTATTTTTACCAGCCTCTCCTGCTCCATTTCCTCACTCCATATGGAGGCGATCAATAGCTAGAGGGGAAATGCATATATTTGGGAGCAAATAACAGAACTTGGTTGGCAATACTTGTCTTTTGTCAGACCAACCTGCAACAACTTACCAGAAACAGAAAGGAAGTATGAAAAACATAATCTTCCTCTAATTGCAGGCAGACATTTCATAGCTAATTTATTAAGACTTTAAGAGGTTGCTTCCATTAATGCTGAAATTCCACCGAGTTATAAAGCCATATAAGGGAAACATATGATACAATTGTCTACATCCTGACAAAGTTATGATCCTTGAGACATAACTTAAACTTCAGGAAATACAGAATGAGACACCATGAAACATCAGAAAAAAAGCAGAGAACACATTATAATAAGCTAATGTCATTGAAGAAATCCCTAAGTACTATCAAAAAGGATTAAAACTGGAACTAGAGAGATGGCTCAGTGGTTAATAGTTGCTCTTGCAGAGGACTCAGGTTTGGTCCCAGCTGCTAACAATCAGCTGTAACTACAGTTCCCTGGGATCTAAAGCACTCTTGGCCTCCGCAGGCATTGCATGACATGGCTACACTTGTATACACATGCTCAAAACACTCATCACATAAAATAAAATAAAATTAAGGACTTTTTTTGTCTTTTGGAGAAATGATCTCCATATAGCCCTGGCTGGCTTGGAACTCTCAGATATGTCGCCCTCCAGCTAGCTCCCAAGTACTGGGATTAAAGGCATGCACCACCACACCAAGCTTTGTAACTAAGCTTAAAAATATTAAAAACTGTCATCACAAATTGTTCTTAATATTTTCACCAAAGAAAGATCAAATATGACTCCAATACCAAAGGCAAAGTGTGCTTCAATAACAAATCTTGTGATAGATATATCTGCGGACAAAAACGAAGTATAAAAGATAAAGACTGCTAACACTAATAAGGAAAATCAGCTCAGACAGAGAAAGGGCCCAGGTTCAGCAGGTAAGTCACCTACTCCTGAGCCCAGTGTTCTAAGTTTGTCCCCAGAACCTCTGCATTTTGTATTTACTGTAGTTTTAGTCATGTCTCAAGGATTATAGCATGGTAAAAGGAGGAAGCTGACTTCTGCTGGTTTACCTTCTAACCTTCATTCATGCATCTACATACAACAGGAAGTTAAATAAATGTAAAACTTTTGAAAAAAAAGAAAAATAGCTCAAAAAGAATGTCTTTTTAAAATTATTACTGTCTTCTCTTTTAGAATGCAATGTGTGTGTGGGGGGGTGCAGACTGGGGAGGGTTCTAAAATTCCTTCAAAATGTATTGTACGAAATTCACAAAATTCAATTAAAAATTTAAAAATTAAATGTAAGAGCAAGAAACTGAAGAGATGGCTCAGCAGAGGCCATGGAGTTTGGTTCTCAGTACCCATGCTAGGCTGCTCACAATTACCTGCAACTCTAGCTTAACAGTCATTCAATCCTGCTTTCTTCCAGCCTCTGTAGGCACCTCCACTCACCTCTACATACATAAATAAACACATACACACACACACACACACACACACACACACACACACACGCAGAATATTTAAAATAAAATAAATCTATTTTATTATTCTTTAAATATCTTGGTGTATGAATGTATTGTTTGCATGTATGTAAGTGCACTTGTGCTGTGCAATGCCGATGGAAGTCAGAAGAGGGTGTTGGATACCCTGGGAATGGAGTTACAGACAGTTATTAGCTGCCATGTGGGTGCTGGGATTCAAGCCTGGGTCTTCTGCAAGAACAGCCCATGCTCTTAACTGTTGAGCCATCTCTCCAGCCCTCCCCAAATCAAAATAAATCATTAAGAAAGGAAGGAAGGAATACAAAAGAGAAGAAAAGAGGGGAGAGGAGGGAAGAGGGTGGAGAAGCAGTCAGTGTTCATCTACCACCCAGCCACTGGCACTTTCTCATGCACTTCAGGGGGTTTTGGGCCTGTTTATTTGCTTTTGGATTTTTTCCTATTTCCTTTCTTACAGTGAGCTTTGAAAACAATAATTTAATACATGAAACAAAGAAAGATGTCTGATCTTAAATAATCTCTTCACAGTTGATTACAAAATGGAACTGTATCCTTCCAGTCCAGGACTACCAGTACAATGTTAGAAATGAACCAACAGGAAGTCCCACACCAATTCCATCTGGTTCAAAGCAAAAGGAACTTGGTATCTAATGTCATTGTAATCTAATTAAAACCTAATAAAAAACAATCCATTGCTTTTGATTAGAGAATGTCAAATAATCAGCTTGCTCATCTTCCTTTTCCATTTCCACTAAACAGTGCTTCATTGGTGTTGGGTGGGAATACTCAGAAAATGATGACTTTTTTTTGTTTTGTTTTGTTTTTCTAACTGTTCTGTACTTTCAAACAAACAATCTTTACTAATGGTTTTCATGTAAAAGTTACTGTGGTTCAGCACACATTAATTACATGGAAATACTTGTGGATTTTACAAGAGGCACATTTTAAAAGCTATGCTCAGAAGCTATCTGTTTCCTTCACCCATTCTGCAAGTGGGACTGGAGCTCCTCTCTGTGGGAGCTGCCATCTTAATGACTCTTCACAGCAGGAACTCAGTTGGAGGATGCAAACTAGGGTGGAAAAGAATGTCCTTATGTTCAGAAGGCTTCCCAAATCAGACCCATTCCAAGCTTCAGTGAAAAAAAATGCCATGATTTATCTTCAAAGGCAAGCAGTTTGTTAACTGAACAAGTTCTAACCAGATGTTAATTGAGCATAAAATTACAAAACTTGGCTAGCAACCTGGCAGACTGTAAATCCGCCGGATAGAGGATAGGCTGACCTCTGTGTCCTACATTGCACAGAACATGATTTGAATGGTCTATAAATACAGAGCAAATGCATCTGGGAAATATTTGGATTTCAAAAATTGCTTCAGAAAAGAAAATGCCATGTCTAGTCATATTTTCTTACTAGTATTTTATTGGTAGTAATTGTTGCAAAATTCGACTGCTTTACAAAATACTTTTAATATATATGGCTGCATCTAATTCTTGTTATAACACTTCAGCTTGGGACTGATTTTACCTATTTTGCACTTAAATGAAATGAGACTCACCAAGATTTCCCCAAATAATCATGCTATGAAATAGCAAAATGAATATATGCACCATATTCCTTTATCCAAAATCTCTAAGAAAGAAATGTTCTGAGAGTAATGGTTTTAACCTAGTATATCAATAAATTAATGTATACTGTTTGGCGGAGATTCATGTCAGTTAATCCAGAAATATGCATTATATTTGTGAGATTTCTAGAAGTGAATAAATTTTAAAATAGAGAAAACTTAGGTCATTTTCATATTGAAAAGCCACAACACTGAAAAAGATGATCTTAACTGTCCTATTTTAAGGTGTGTATTCTACTTGTTCTTTAACTCTCGCCAGGCGTGCTGAGTAAGTAGTATTCTCCCTCTGTCCCATTTGTCATCGCCTGCTCTCTCCAGTTCTTCAATTTATGCCACCAAGCTTGCACTGAGGGCTCCATCACAATCGTCAGCAACCTTCTTCTCATCAAACAGACAAGCACTTTGTCTTCATCATCATCTCTCTTGGTCTTCATCATCCTTAAGAGTCTTATTGGCTCATTGGTTACACCTTTTCATTCATATTTTGGCAGCTCCTCTGAGATGCATCTCTTTTAATGTAACTCTACCCTCTGTCTCAGGCTCCTGCATCTTTGGTACTCACAGTTATAAACTTCCAGGGATGGTGCTGACATCTATGAACCCTGTAGTTAACCTAAAACCTAATAAAGAGAACCAAACCGGGGGCTGGAGATATAGCCTAGCGGTTAAGAGCGCCGACCGCTCTTGCAGAGGACCTGGGTTCTATCCCCAGCACCCACATGGCGGCTGAGAACCGTCTGTAACTCCAGTTCCAGGAGAACTCCAGTTCCAGGGGAATCCGACACCCTCTTCTGACCTCCGCGGCATTGTGCAACACGGGTGCACAAACAGTACATACATAAAAAATAAATAAATAAACCGGGCATGGTGGCGCACGCCTTTTGTCCTAGCACTTGGGAGGCAGAGGCAGGCGGATCTTTGTGAGTTCAAGTCCAGCCTGGTCTACAGAGTGAATTCCAGGACAGCTGGGGCTACAGGGAGACCCTGTCTTGAAAAGAACAAATTAAATAAATAAATAAATAAATAAATAAATAAATAAATAAATAAATAAAATATAAAACCACATTTAGTACATCTCTTTCAGATTAAAGTATCTAAATCTCAACTTCCAATACTCTCTCTTTGAAGTTCCTTATGTTCCTCTCCAGCTCTTAACTTCTGTATAACCTGCTAGGCAGATTCTTCATAACCATTTCCCTCAAACCAAGATATCAGGATGGAACTGAAACTCCAATTCCAGGAGATCTCCAGTTCCAGGGGAATCCGACACCCTCTCTGACCTTCACAGCATTACTCGACACTGGTGCACAAACTTGCATGCAGACAGTACATCTATACATATACGAAAAAAAA
>VZQC01014352.1:3861154-4011212 GCA_009823505.1 Rhizomys pruinosus | reverse complement strand
AAAAAAAAAAAAAAAAAAAAAAGAAATACTGGACAGATGGCTCAGAGGTTAAGAGCACTGCCTTCTCTTCCAGAGGACATAGTTCCCAGCACACACATACACACACACACACATACATACACACACATACACACATATACACACATACAAATACACACACATACACACACATACATACATACACACACATGCACACACATACATGCACACACACATACGCACATACATACACACACATACACAGACATACATACACACATACACACACACATACACACACATACATACACACACATACACACACATATACACATATACACACACATACATACACACACACATACACACACACATGCACACACGCACACATGGCAGCTAACAATCATCTGTCACTCCAGGTCCAGGGGATCTGTTGCCCTCTTCTAACCTCCACAGGCATTGCATGACAGGGGTGTACTTAAACATGAAGGCAATACACTCATACAAATACAATAAAAATAATACATTAAACATAAAAGAGAAATACTTTGCAGATTATGTACCTATTATATCTGGGGATTTTTTCTTGTCTTTTGAATTTGGAATATGTTATTTTCAAGAGATCATATTAAGAAATTATTATGAAAAAAAATTTTTCCCCACAATCTTCCCATATGGTCTTATCTGATTTTGTAATTGAAAAATATTCATTGTTCAAATAAAGTCCTTTAAAATTCAGTTGACACTATTAATGCATGTGGGATTTGCTTCATTATTTTGGACCATATATCTACATATCTATGCATCTATGAACCTACCTACTGGGTTAATTTATTTTTGCTCTATCTGACTCCATGGCTAACTGGTAACTATCTAAATCTTTCTTTCATTCAAATATTAGCATTAGAAAACTGTATGCTTTTTAAAATGAGGAAGGTTTCCATTTGTCTATTTTGACACAATTAGTAGTACCTTACATATAAAAATTAAGTTTTATCTATAAATAATGAAATCATGTCAGAATTTAGACTAAATGTATTTTAAAAACATTTTATAACATCAAAGGAGGTAAAAGGGGTTTGGAGATTTTTTTTAATTAAAGGTTTATTGAGGGTTTAGATATATAGCTCAAAATATATATTTATTTACTTCTTTTTTTAATTTATTTTTAAGGGATTCACAATATAAGAGCACAGTTGTTTTCCAATCACATTAACGTTGCTCAGTTTGCTGTACAATTAGGTAATTGGTACTAAGATCCACAGATGAGAGATACCATTCCTCATTTATTTTTCTGCGACTGTGTTACTTCACTTAACATGATATCTTCTAGCTCCATCCATTTACCTGCAAAGTTCATGATGTTATCTTTCTTTACTGCTGCATAGAACTCCATTGTGTAGATGTACCACATTTTTCTCTATCCACTTGTCAGTTTCAGGGGCACTTGGGTTGGTTCCAGCTCTTTGCTATTGTGAAGAGAGCTGCAAAAAACATGGCTGTGCATGTATCTCTGGGGTAAGATGAATCTTGTGGGTATAAACCCAAGAGTAGTATGACTGGGTCAGGTGGCAAATTCATATTGAGTCTTCCAAGGGTTCACCACACTGCTTTCCATAGTGGCTGTACAAATTTACATTCCCACCAGCAGTGGATGAGTGTTTCCCCTTCCCCACAACCTCTCCAGCACTTGGTATCATGTGTTTTCTTGAGCCTAGCCAGTCTTATCAGAGTGAGATAATATCTTAAAGTGGTTTTAATTTGCATTTCCTTAATTATTAGTGACATTGAACACTTTTTTTGACATTGAACACTTTTTAAGATGTTTCTCAGCCAACTCTAATTCCTCACTTGTGAAGTCTCTGTTCAGCTCTTTGCTCCATCTTTTTAGCGGGTCATTTGTTTTCTTTCTTCTTTGTTTTTTGAGTAGTTTATATATTCTAAAAATCAGTGCTTTGTCAGACCTATCTGTGGTGAAGGTTTCCTCCCACAGAGTGGGTTTTCTGTTCACTTCCTTGATTGTTTCTTTTGATGTACAGAAGCTTTTGAGTTTAATGAGGTCCCATTTGTCAATTGTTGACCTTAATTCTTGCGCAGCTGCTGCATGATTTAGGAAGTCTTTTCCTATGCCTATGTCAAACTATCAGTTTAAAAATCATGCTTCCTCAGTCCCTATGAATCAATAACAAAATGCCCAAACTGGAAAATTCCCTGTTTACAGTTTTTCCTTTAAAAGATTCTCCCCATGAGCTATGGGACCTCTTCTCCCAGCCTGCTGTGTCAGAAGGGTGGCGGTCCAAGCTCTAGCTTGAATTAAAGACTCTTTGCATTTACATCGGAGCCATGTGTCCTGGTGGTCTTTTGGGGGTCCCAGTGATCTGGGCATAACATATGGGGGCTCATCCACCTGGGATCCCCAGACCCTTAGGACCCCGGTCCAAAGAGTCTAATACCAGCTGGTAAGTGTCTCAGTCTTGTCCTCTGTTGTCTTCTCTGTGCTCTTTGTTTCAATCAGAACTTGAGGCAGTGGAAAGAGTGGCTATAGTGGCCTAGGGTGGACTCACCCACACGTGGGTTGGAAAAAAGCAGAACAACTCAGAAAGACATTTCTGATCCAGGGGTGGGTGAGGTGCCTGCCCACAGGAAAAAAAAAAAATTTCAGTGCAGAGGCGGATGAGGTGCCCACCCAACAGAATAATTTTTTTTAGTGCAGAGGTGGATGAGGTGCCTGCCCAGCCAAAACCAAGCACTTGGATTTTTCTGTGTCTTAGGTTGCACCGCGACCTGAATCTTGGTTTTTCTGTTTTGTGTCTCCTGTTGATTGTCTCTGTGGTTATCAAACTTTGGGGGACATTATGGGACAGACTGCTTCTTCTTAACCCTTCCCTTCTCCAATTCCAACTCCTCAAACTAATGCTGGTTATCCTACAGGGAAGGTAGCCACTCTGGTGACTAATGGAAGCAAATTCTATGTGTCCAAGTGCATGTCTAAGTTTTGTGTGTAGTTGTAATTATAATTATCTCAAGTTGGTTCTGTCAAACAATGTGGCCACTCCAAGTTTCAATCCTTTATGTGCACAGAATCACTCATTTTGGCATGCCAGACTAGATACACACATGCTAACTTTAAAAATGATATTTAAAAATACATTTAAAGGCCTAAAATTTGGATACTATAGACATCTCTAAATTTATTGTCTCTGAGTCTATCAAATGCTTCATGACAGGTGGTAATTTTTATGGGAATTAACCTCTGAGTTGACTGTTTAATGGAATTATCTATTTTTTTGAGACCTCTGTGGACCAGATTCATGACTGGAAATGAATTCTTGAACTGACTTTTGTTTGGCATGGGGTAGTTTTGCTGCCCCTTGTGACCAGGTGTGGTGGCACACACCTTTAATCCCAGTCCTTGGGAGGCAGAGGCAGGCAGTTTTTTGTGAGCTCAAGGCCAGCCTGGTCTACAGAGCAAGTTCCAGGCCAGCTGAGACTAAAGGGAGACCCTGTCAAAAAGACAAAAAAAAAAAAAAAAAAAAAAAAAACAGAAAGAAAGAAAGAAAGAAAGAAAAGAAAGACGAGAAAGAAAAGAAAGAAAGAAAGAAGAGGAGGGAAAGAAGAGAAGCATTGTGTTTGTAACGTCCACAATGCTGGCTAAATTACACATGTGAATGTGACTATTGGTAATTTTCCACCCAAATAAAAAAACATGGGGTTGAGAAACATACATACTGGGTAGCTGTCTCCATTGAAATAGTTTCTTGCATTGGGCAGGTCCCCAAGGGACTTCACAGCTCCTGGACACAAAAGTGTCCATTACACAACTCTGGCTAGAGAGTGGACCCCTGGTGCTTAAGGTCCTGCCTTATCCCATCACCATCTGGTCAATGGGCTGGGCCTTACATGTGAGAGTTGTTTGTGAGTAAAAGGATGCATCAAGCATATTAGAGCCAGTAAGAGGCATGTGGGCAAGATTAATGTCTGGTGTTTTAGATGGCTGGGGCTTATGTCCCTGTCACTGGGAGGAGGTTGTTGAGATGTCTTCTAGGCAGAGAATGTATGGAAATGGCTGACAGGGATTGGAATCGTGCTGTTTTTTTACTGATGGAAAAAGAGAGAGAAAAGAGAGGACAGGTGCAAGCCACAAGCCGAGTTTTTTTGGTTTAGAGACATCTCTCCAGAAACATACATCTATCCCCAGATTTCTAGGTGATTTTTCTAATGCTTTTGGGCTCAAGGGCCCCCGACACTGGACTCTGGATCCAAACTTCAGTAGGCTTACCTGGGAAGGTAATCACCTTTGTCTTTAATGACCCAGCAGGGTACCTGTCAGTAGCTGTGAGAAGCAGGCTGCTCATAGAGCAGACCTTGTTAACGCATGGTTGTGAAAAATCTAACCAGATGGTTTTAAAAAATGTAGGATTGGGCTGGAGAGTGGCTTCCCGTGTTTGAGAGCACGCAACTCGCTCTGCAGAGGAGCCTGGTTTGATTCCCAGCACCACATGGTAGCTAAGGGCGTGTTTTAATAAGTCTTGTGGCTGCTGGCCACATGTCACTTTTAACCGGCAGAGGCAGGGCAGATCTCTGTGAGTTCAAGGCCAGCCTTGGTCTANTAGACCAAGGCTGGCCTTGAACTCCAGAGATCTGCCCTGCCTCGCCGGTTAAAAGGCCTGCTCATTCGCCACAGCCACGCCAAGACTTATAAAACACGCCCTCTGCTACCATGTGGGTGTGGGAATCAAACCAGCTCCTCTGCAGAGCGAGTTGGGCTCTCAACACACGGACCAGCTCTCCAGGCCCAATCCATAACTTACTTTTTTAAAACCATCTGGGTAGATTTTTGTCACACGCATGCTGTTAACCTAAGGTTCTGCTCTGGAGCAGACCTGCTTCTCACGCTACTGACAGGTCACCCTAGCTGGGTCATTAAAGACAAAGGTGATTACCTTCCCAGGTAAGCCTACTGAAGTTTGGATCCAGAGTCCAGTGTCGGGGGCCCTTGAGCCCCCAAAAGCATTAGAAAATCACCTAGAAATTGGGAATAGATGTATGTATTCTGGAGAAGAGAGTGTCTCTTAAACCATAAAAACCGGCTATGTGAACTTGCACCTGTCCTCTCTTTTCTCTCTCTTTTTCCGATCAGTAAATAAACAGACGATTCCAATCCCTTGTTCAGCCATTTCCCATACATTCTCTGCCTAGAAACATCAACAACCCATCCTCCCAGTGACAGGGAATAGCCCCAGCCACCTCAAAACACAAGACATTATCTTGCCCCACATGCCTCTTACTAGGCTTCTCAATTTGCTTGGTGCATCCTTTTACTCACAAACAACTCTCACATGTAAGGCCCCAGCCCATTGACCAGATGGGCTTAGAGGGACTAAGGCAGGGACCTTAAGCACCAGGCCTACTCTCTAGCCAGAGAACTGTGTATGGCAAGCACTTTTGTGTCCAGGAGCTGTGAGTCCCTTGGGGACTCGCCCAAAATGCAAAGAAAACTTATTTAATGGAGGACAGTACCCAGTATGGTATGTTCTCTCAACCACATTTGGTTTTTTTTTTTATTTGGGTGGAAATTCCAAAGTCACATTCACATGTGTAATTAGACCAGCATTTGGACACTTCTACAAACAACATGACTTGTCTTGCTTTCCCTCGTCTTAGTTTCTTTCTTTCTTTCTTCTTCTTTTCGTTACTTTCGGTTTTCTTTTTTTTTCTTTCTTTCTGTTTTTTTTTTTTTTTTATAAAATGTTGTTATGTTGACTGTTATAAACTTAAGAGTCATACTTTACTCTGATTTAAGTTTTCATCTCTAATTTAGAGTTTTCATTAAGGAGTTGAAGTTTTGGGTTTGAAACTAGTTAAATATATTTGTTTTATGGAACTGTTTAAATGAATAGGCTTGCATCTAATGCTGATGATTTACTTGATATCAAGTTGATTCACAGGTAAACTGTCATGTGAGCTAAAATTGTTAAATGTTCCCTTTTATTATTCTTAGAAGATTCACTGGTTTCTTTTCATAAGCAAAAAGTACCTCTTCTTAATAGTGCACTCTGCAGACCTTTCACTCCTTTTCCATTGAGTTTGAGTTAGGAGCTGTTACCTTGTGGCAGATCAGTATTAACATCTAGCTGGTTCACCAGGAGAATAGTGGCTGACGATGGGCTCTCCATGTGGATGGTGGTCACACCGACTGCTGGAGAAGGTATTTTTTGCGGCATTGAGGTGGCAACCTCAGAGACATGTAAAGACTGAATTAAATTTTAAACTAATGTGAAATCTTGGCAGAGAACGTTTTAATAAATAAATGCCTTAAAGTATTTAAGATATTTTTCCATATTTCAAAATGTAAAATGTAACATGACAGATTTTATGTGTCTGACATTGTGTCTGGGAAGGAAGGGCAGACTTTAACCCCCTCACTATCTGCTGTTGGAGACCTGACAGGGCTACTTGAATCCTCATAGACATAGTCTTTGGCCCAGAAGAAAAGTTGAAAAAGTTGCTGTGTGAAGCTGTTTGTCATTGACCATTTGCATGCCTGCCATAAAGCAAGTGGCATGGTTGCCTGGGTGGATATAGAGGGTGTTTAGTCCTGAGATGTTTGAAACTAAGAGCTCAATTTTTATTGAGCATTTCTGTGATTTTTCAAATTATCCCCTGTTTATACTAGTATATTTGAGATAACTGTCCCATCTGGTTACATGGGAAATAAATGTTAATTACTTAGTAAATCTGCACAATTAAGGGTTAATCTGTTTATGAATGTTATGTCTCATGGCATTAAAAAGGATATAAAAAGCAAAAAATGTTAAAAAGGTATTTTTAGTAAGGATTTATGTAAAGATGATAAAAAGTGTATGCGAGAGATAAAAGTCTGAGGAGGTTTGTTGTGACAGGTAAAAAGGACACTATTATAAATAAGCTTAATTTTCTAAGATTCAGTCAACTAGTTTAAGACTCAAAATGTAAATATAGTCAAGGTTTGTTTAAGAGTGTTCAGTTTTTGTCCAAGCTTTATAGCATATCACATGGCTTCCCCTGCAATCTCTTCCCTTCAGTGAAACAGCCTAAGTACCTTTGATATTGTCAGTTCTTTAATTATATATATATATATATATATATATATATATATGATATATTAGATATATACTCCTTTTTTTCCATCACTTTTGTTAAAGTATTTCAATAAGTGTTCATAGTTTTTAGAACCAAAGGTGCAAGAATCATCTCAAGCCTTGGCAGTAAGAACTTAATCAGAGCTTCATGTTTTAAATAATATTTCGAAAGCTGTTTTGTTTTTTTCCAATGCAGTGGCCCTGTTCAGTACAACCACTAGGATAAAAATACGCTTAAAGAAATGTATGGATAAATCTGTGTATGTGTATGACATGGTTAAACAGCATATTAAGATCGGTCTGTGTATACATTACAAGGCATAGGCCGCTGCGCAGTAGGAACTTTATAAGTTGTCAATCCGCCAAATTTATTTATTAAATCAAATTTGTGAGTATATGCAGGAAGTAATTTTCACTTTTAAGAATTCTATTATGTAATTATGGTATGAACAAGAAATTGTGTTCCACCTGGCAGGTATTATATATCTTGTCACAGCCTCAAGTGAAACAGACATATATAAATATAAATAGAGTTACCCATACATAATAAAATTGGGTATGTATATCCTGGTATACTTTGCACAGGTAACTTTTTAATAGTGTTTAAGAGGAATTAGGTTTTACTTCCAGTGGCCACATGGACAGTCCCTGAATGTAACCATTTGGGGGGTGAGCCCTAAGCATTTCCTGTTTTCTGTTGGTATGTGACAATGCTCCCCGGGTTCAAGTGTTAAAAGTAGGAGCTAAAAATGGCTAGGCAGTGGGGGCAGAGACCACACACCCCACACACAAAGAGCCAGTTTCTTTCTCAGCTGAAGAACTGGAGACTTCCTTGATCTGCAGTGAACTTGTCCTTCTGATTGCTCTGACTCGTGGCTCAGGCATCCTTAACTAACATCACTTGTCAGTTTTGTTGACCAGCAGGTCCTTGCATCCTAAAAACCGAACTGGTGGTCTTCAGAGAGCAACGATTAGAGCCATACAACGATCTTCTCACAATCGGACCACATCAGACCTTGAGCAAATGGTGGTAAATGATAATTAATTCAGACGGAGCCATATGATTTATACAATCCATTTGGTATGGTGAATAATCATATCACAATCAAGAGTGGGCTCTTGTGGGTGGTTTGGAATGAGTTGTCCCCCATAGGTTTCGTATCAGACATTTGGTGTCAGTTGGTGGCCTGTTTTCTTGGAGTTTCCTTTAAAGGTGTGGCCGGGCTTAGAGGGAAATATTTATTGGGGGCAGCTTAGTGAGTTTTAACAAGCCTTGCGAGTCTGAGTCGCTCTCAGATCTGACTTCCTGTGCTTATTGCGAGACATGACCCTCACCTTGCTGTTCCAGCCCCCGGGCGCACCAATGCCTTCCCCCGGCCATAATGGACTCTGATTGCCTGGAACCGTCAATCATAAATGCTCAAATAAAATCTTTCCTTTTATAAGTTCCTTTGGTCATGGTGTTTTATCACAGCAAACAGAAAAGTGGACTAATACAGTCTCTAGAGTACCCATAGGAATGGGGGAATGTAAAGAGGGACTAGTTATAAGGGAAAAGGATAGACTCCATTTTTCTATGTTGTGGAAAACACCATCCAAGAACAGCCCCCCCATAAACCTCAGATTTCAGGAGAAACCACAAAATATCTCAAGTAGCTAACATGGAAGTGACCAAAGGTTGTTTGTTTGAAAAGTAACTAACAGGGACAAGAACCAAGGGTTTGATATGATATGTTTGCTGTTCTGCCAGGAGTGACACTCATGAGTAAAACCGCACCCCCTCCCATGGCACTACCAAAGCAGCCAGGTGGCCCCAACCTATCAAGTCTAAAAATCATGCTTTCTCAGTCCCATGAAGTCAATAACAGAAATTCCAAAACGGGAAATATTTCCCCCTTTCGTTTTTGAGTTTTTCCTTAAAAGACTCCTCCCCTAGCGGTTAAATGGACCCTCCTCCCAAGCACTGCTGTTGTCAGAAGGAGCTTGTGGTCCAGCACGCAGCTTGAATTAATAACTCGCCATTACATCGAGAGCTAATGTCTTCTCGTGTCTTTTTTTTGGGGGTCCCCCAGTGGATGCTGGCGATAGCCCAGAGTTATCTTTGCCGTGGTGGTTTGGTATTAGAGTGATTGCCTGCTTCCATAGAAGGAATTTGAGAGAATTCCCTCTGGTTGGTATCTTGTCTGCAAGCAATTGAGATATAAGGTTGTAGAGTGCTTCTTTTGAATGTTTTTATAGAATATCATCGCCGATGAAACCATCTGCGGCCTGGGCTTTTTCATCTAGGGAAGTTCTTAACATTCTTCAATTCTTCATGAATATTTTATGGAGTCTGTTAAAGCTGTCGATCTGCTTCTTGGTTAAGCTTTGGTGATTTCCCAGATTTCAGATATTCACCATTTCTCCTGGGTTTTCAACTTAGTAGAACATAAGTGTTTTGATAGTCCTGTATGATTGTCTGGATCTTTACCGTGGTCTGTTGCAATATTAACCCTTTCATCATGGATTCTTTTGATCTGGAGTAGTTCCTTCTTTCTTTGTTGTACTGGAGCTCTAGGTCTAGTCTATCTTGTTTTTATTCTCTCATAGAACCAACTTTTTGATTCAGATTTTTTTTGTATGGTTTTCTTTATCTCTATTTCATTGATTTCTGCTCCAATTTTTGTTATTTCTTCCTGTCGGTTGTGTTTAGGGTTCATCTGTTGTTGCCTCTCAAATGCTTTTAGCTGTAGTGTTAGATCATTCACTTGTGCTCTTTCTGTTTTGCTAATGTAGGCACCCAGGGCTCTAAACTTCCCTCTTAGTACTGCTTTTAAGGTATCCCATAGGTTTTGTTGTGTTCTTTGTCATTGTCATTCAGTTCTAAGAATGCTTTTATTTCTTTATTTCTTCCTTGAGCCATCCATTATTCAGGAGTGTGTTGTTTAGTCTCCATGTGTTCTTGCAGATAGTAGGGCTTGTCCTGGTGTTGATATTGAGCATTATTGTGCTGTGGTCTGATAGAAAGCATGAAATTATTTCCATCTTTTTGTATTTGTGGAGGTTTTTTCTGTGTCCCAGTATGTGGTCGATTTTGGAGAATGTTCCATGGGGTGCTGAGTAGAAAGTGTATTCTCTGGTATTAGGGTGGACTATTCAGTAGATGTCTGTGAGGTCCATTTGTTGTATCATATCATTCAATTCAGATGTCTCTCTGTTTATTCTTTGTCAGGTTGACCTATCCAAAGGACTCAGTGGGGTATTGAAGTCCCCTACTATTAGTGTACATTGAAGTCCCGTACTATTAATGTACTGGGGTTAATCTGTGCCTTGAGGTCCTGGAGAATGTCTTTATAAAGTTTGGTGCACCAGACTTTGGCAAATATATATTCATGATTGTGAAATATTCATGGTCAATTGTTTCTTTGATAATGATGTAATGGCCTTCTTTGTCTCTTCTGATTTCTTTTACTTTGAAGTCTATTTTGTCTGTTATTAAAATAGCAACACCTGCTTTCTTTTTGGTACCATTTGCTTGGAATATTTTTCCATCCCTTCACTTTAAGTTGGTGCCTATCCTTGAGGGTAAGATGGGTTTTGTGTTGACAGCATATTGAAGGTTCTGTTTCCTAACCCAATCTCCCAGTCTATGTCTTTTGATTGGGGAGTTTAGTCCACTAATATTTAAGGTTATAACTGAAAGACATGTATTGCTTCCTTTCACTTTATTATCCATTTGCATTTCGGGGATAGGTTTCTACTTCTGCAGTTATGCTTTTATTCATTTCTCTTTCTAGGTGCCTGGAGATAGTTACTCCTTTCTTCTGTCCTTTGAATTGCTTCAAGTATTCTCTGAGGGTTGGTTTTCTGGAAATGTATTCTATCATCTTGTTTATATCATGGAAGATTTTTCTCTCTCCTTCAACTATGATCAATATTTTTGCTGGTATAGTAACCTGGGTTGGCATCTATAGTCCTTTAACACTGGGAATGCTTTCCTCCACATTCTTCTTGCTTTTATAGTTTGCACTGAGAAGTCAGTTGTAATTCTGATGGGTTTCCCCTTGTATGTAACTCATTGTTTTTCTCTTGTGGCTTTCAGAATTTTATCTTTGTTTTGGGCATCTAGCATTTTAACTTTTTTCTGATCTTGTCTGTTTGGAGTTCTATGCGATTCTTGTATTTGCATTTGTATTGGTTTGTCTTTTTTTTTAGTTTGGGAAAATTTTCATTCATTATTCTGTGTAAGATCTGATCAATACCACTATCTTGAGATCCTTCTCCTTCTTCTATCCCTATGATGCAGAGGTTTGATCTTTTCAAAGTGTCCCACAGTTCCTGTTGTTCCCATTTTTGTGTATTTTTTAATTTTTCATTGAGGTTTTTAGTTGTTTTGTGTTATCTTCCAGGTCTGATAGTCTTTGTTCTGCTTCCTCCATTCTACTTCTGAGGCTTTTTCCATTTATTTCCTCTTGATTGGATGAGTGTTCGGTTTCTGATTTCCTTTTTTATTTCATCTTGTGATTTCTTTAGTATTTCTACTTCCTTTTGGAGCTTCTCAATCTCTTCCTGTAGCTACTTGCTTTGCTGGTTGGATTCCTTTTTCAGTGTTTCCAGTTCCTTCCTGAGTTTGTCATTCTCTCTCTCTAGGTCCTTCTTGAGTTTTTCATTCTCTCTCCTTAGTTCTCTGACTTGTTCTTTAGATTCTTTGATTTTTTTTACTATGTGTGCAATTGTTCCTCTAAGATCTGTGTCCTGGGCCATCCCTAGGGTGATCCCACTGTGGGAATCTCCCACAGCGTTGGTGGAGCTTGGTGTGGAATTATCCTGCATCTTTCCCATATTTTCGCTATGTCATGTCCCTGGCATGTGGGTTTCTCTTTGCCTGTATTCCAATGTGAAACCCAAATGCCTCTTCACTGTGTTGAAGGCTTGCTTTGCTTGCCTCCTTCAGATGTCTTTGTTGTTTGTTTGTTTGATTGATTGATTGATTGATTTGTTTTTCTCCTTGTTTATCGAGTGTTGACTTGTCTAAGTTTTCGGCTTTCTATTGAAAGTCTAACTGACTCTTCCCTTTCTGTTCTGAAGGTTCTCCAAAGAATCCACTTGAACACTCCCTCAGCAATTCCAGTTGGTGTGTGTGTGGGGGGGGGTCCAATCTAATCTCTGTGCACTCAAGTCTCACAGTGGCAACAGGCCCACCTCTTATACTGGCTAGGTGGGAGACTCCATCCCCACAAGACAGTGACTGAATTATCCAACAGACCAATGAAATGATTATCCAACAACCCAGTGATAGAATTATCTAACAATCTGCCTGGCTGAAGTGAATTTATTTACTTCTAAAATAAAGATTGATAATAAAATATAGAGTTTAAGGCATCTATGGGTAAGAGGAACAGAATACCTGGAACTAGGAGCCATGGGGTAGAGCCCGCAGTCAGAGAGGAACCATGGCAGGGACAAGCTCAAGGGTTATGAATAATTAAATGTTGGAATATTTCAGTCAATGATGCTCTCAATTCAATGGGTGATGAACATCCCACCTAAATTTCTCCTGTTTTTATTTCCTTCTACCTCATGCCTCATGTAGACAGTCCAGGGAGTTTCAGAAAGCACCATCTTCCTGGCACTTGATTTTTTTTCTAAGCAGAGACTACATAAATAACAAGATATATGTAGATGTGTGGAGCTCTGTGGTATGTAGGAATCACAGAAGGGATGATTATTACATATGGGGGGGCACAAGGACTAAGGGGACTGATGTCTCACAGTAACAGAACTCAATACACAGTATACCATAATTTCAATGAATTTAACCTAAAATTTACTTATTTCCTTATTTATTTATTCATTCATTTATTTTGGTTTTGAGACATGGTTTCATGTAATCCAGGATCCTCTCGAACTTGCTTACAGCCAAGGCTAGCCTTGAATTTCTGAGCCTCCTGCCTCTTCCCAATGTCTAGATTTGCAGATGTGTGCCACCACATCTTAATAACATAGTTTTTAATGGGTGAGTATCAACTATATACCAGGCAAAGCACTATGTACAGGAAACATGAGTTAACCATGAGCTGTGCGGCCATGGAATACAGAGGAGGTTGCAATAGGCAGGAGCGCACAAAGTGAAAGAGCCATAAATGCTGGCAAATGCAGTGGAAGAGAAAGCTTGGCCAACAGGGAGAGAACACCTGTTTAAGAGGATGTTATTTTAATTAAAATAAGGCTGAAAATTAACTATTTGAAGCAGAAGGAAGAATATTCTAACTAGAGAAAATAGCATCTGTAAAAATCAGAAAGCTGGTTTACTCAAGGAAGCTATACGAGTAACTGACCTGCAGGATGGAGACCCTGAAGTAGAGTGGGTTGAAAGGTGTGTATAAGAAAGATTCAGGAAAAAAAAAAAAAAAAAAAAAAGAAAGATTCAGGAACTTAGAAGTATATACAATGAGGTGATTGACAACCATGGAAACAATTAGGATGTCCAATCAATGCCAAAATATAATTAGTAATTATCCATAGACTTGATGTGAAGCCATCATAGGTGCCCAGGCAGTCTTTAGTTGAACCCATTACGTGACCTATAAACTCTGGACAAGTGTTTTTCATTTAGGTAATGGTTTCCACTGTCCAAGAACTCATAGTGTCCTCCACCAATCCAAAGCTTTAGAATTGGCCTAATGTGCTGGCTTTGCTAGGTCACCCTTTTTACTCCAAATTTCTGTCTGAGAGTGATAATCATTCACTTGGCATCTTTGCCTCTGAAACAAATTCAGAATTCAGAGTCACTGAGATATCATTTTTAATAACATGTTCAGTCTCAGATAGAAATCCGGAATGCCTGTGGGTTAATTGCTTCCAAAAGAGAGACAAATGAACGGGGTGCTTCCATGATGCCGAGGGGCTGCAGTGCCTTGCTCTGTGGCATGTCTTCAGCTTCTCATTTGGAGCTGCATTTTCAAGAAGACAGAAAAACACACTCCATCTCTAAAACCACAGGAATGCCCCTAAGGCTGAGCCAAATGCATCCACCGGAGTCACACCATCCTGCCAATTCCTGGGCCCTCTTCTCCAGGGATCATGGTGATGAACATCAGTAAAGTGTGTTTCATTTCCCCTTTGATATTTCTAGAACCTGCTGTGAGGAAGGCTTGAGTGTGCCTTGATGAACAGCTGGCAAGCCTGGTTCTCTGCCCTACAGTTCTCTGCCAACCAATTGTTTTTCATTGTGAACTGAGGGCTGGAATTAAATACAATAAGTATGAAGAAAGTGTTATACCCCAAATTCCAAAAAGCTATTCATGCTACATACTTCAGAAGAAGCAGAAATCCAAATGCTCACTAGAGATCCGAAATAAATGAGGTATTCAATGCAAGGTATTATACAGTAACCAACTATTAAAGTTCTCATTTCGGGGCTGGAGAGATGGCCTAGTGGTTAAGAGCGCCGACTGCTCTTACAGAGGACACGGGTTCGATCCCCAGCACCCACATGGTGGCCAAGTACCATCTGAAACTCCAATTCCAGGAGAACTCCAGTTCCAGGGGAATCCGACACCCTCTTCTGACCTCCGCGGCATTGCACGACACGGGTGCACAAACCTGCATGCAGACAGTACATTGATACACATACAGAAATAAATAAAAATTAAAAATAAATAAATAAAAAAATAAAGTTCTCATTTTAAACCTTTGCCTCAGTGGAAAAGTTTTCCAAGAAAGGAATGAGTACATTTCCATAAAGTAAATTTGGAGAAATGGTGTCTGTTGTGAGTGAAAGCCCCCCATTTTCTCAGTTCCTAATGATAAGAGTCAATAGGGTTATTCACCACAGGAGTTATTTTTTCCATTTACCTAAGATGTGTGCATGCACACACATACACACACATATGCACATAGATATGCTTACATTTATACACAGATACACACATACATACATGCATACATACATATGTACATATGTTCTAGACACAAATACACTAACAGACACAAATACATTAACACAGACATATACACACATCTTAATTCAATACTAAATTTGTATGCATGCATGTCATCTAGATCGATCCATCAAATACAATGGTGGAATCACAGGAAGGGTAATTAAATGAGTGGTTTTTTTTGTTTATTCCACTGAAAAAGATGTGTTTTTCCTATAAGCCTCATGGAGAGAAGTCACAATGAGGAAGACACACGATGCTCATCCCTGTGTTAAGGCCAAGTTCCTGTTCTTTAAAACTTAATGAGAAATAAACAGAACACTCATTACACTTGAGACCTCCAGATTCAGACATTCAGATTGGTGTGCACTGCCTGCCCCTCCCTGACGTCACTGTCTTTCTCCCAGAGAATACGTCCTTGCTACAGTTGGATTTACTCTCAGGATTGTGTCAGAACCGCACAGTCCTCAGTGTGAGGGTAGTTCACAAGGTCCCCCAATCAACGCTCCTGTTTCCTCGGTCTGAGCTTGCCTGTTCTCCCTCTTAGTTCTCTATGTTCTTTCTCACTGTCATTTTATATCAGCTTCCAGATGAACTTCCCAGATTGCGATTTTATATGGATCTTTTAGAAGAATCCAAAATAGTCATTTATCTCAAGGCAACTCTTTGAAAAAGGCAACTCATCAAAAAGCATCTCTGACACATAAGCCATGGTGGTGAGGAACATGGTAGGCAGTAGACATCCATGGTAGGAAGACAGAAAATAATGGACATTTCAGGAGCACATATGAAAATCTTCTTAGTTTCAGGAATACTAGAGACAGAAGTCATAAATAAGCAAGTTCTAGCCCTACTTTACAAAGCACCCCTCAGAAAAAAAATAACTCAAATAAAAAGCTCTTGCAAGTAGGGAGCTGGGGTATTAAACACTTAGAAGTGTCTGGCACACAATTTCTAACAAAGCTGATGAATGCATCATCAAACTTGATCTTATAAGAGCCAAAGGCAGATGAAGAATGGGAAATGAATACTGTACACATATATGTATATATTATATAAACATGTAATCCACATGCATGTGTACAAACACATACATATAACATTGTGGCATGCAGAAATTCAACCTTAATTTTTGGTGATATCAATGTAATACATTGGCCCAAAAAGTGGCCTACCTTCCACTTTTTGGCTAATTCACATAGAATTTATACCTAGGTACTAGAAGAGTTTCATGTAGGTGTCAGACACCGTGTGTGCTTTTCTTTTCATCTGTAAGCCTTTGTTCACAGTTTTCAGATCTTTATGTCAGGTACAGTGTGGTAAAGAGCTCCCATGTATGGATTTTTAATAATAGTCCCCAAGCTTTTTACTAGCATATTCCACTTTTACATTTTACCTTTGAAGTTTTAGCTAGGATGTTTCATGTTCTAAGGAGTGCGCCTGATCCACTTTCCCATCTTGTAAGAAGTGTCTGACCAGTTCCAAAAATCTTTGTTGAATAATTCACACAACATTTTTCAGCAATCACTTTTTTAAACTGACTTGAATAAGCCACACTTGTACTTTAGCCCTGAGCTTTCTCTTCTGTTCTGCTGTTCTGTAATTAGCTTTAACATAATTTATATTGCTTTTTAGACTTCATGAAGTAGTGAGGTATTATCATCCTCTTACGTTTTTTTTCCAAATTAATTTTCAAGGGTTTATGAGACAGGAAACAAAATGCTCTGAATTTTGGTGACAGAAAAGGAAGACAGAACAATGGATGCATAGCATCTGTCTCAAACACCAGCCTGAGCACCGAGCTCTCTGCTGCCCAACTCGGGCACCTAACCTGTGCCTGAGCATGAAACACTTCACTCAGACATGAGGCCTCATTCATCTCTTTCCGTGAATCCTACGGCTCTGATTATTAATGTTTTGCTACCAAACTACCTACAGTTATTTTGTATTGCCCATGAGATAAAAATTACTTGTTGGAGAATATCAAACCAAGTCCTCATTTAGTTTCATAAATGACTGAAACAAAACCAATAGAGGAAAGCCATATTTCTCTAATTTCTAGAAACAATTAAAGGTTCATGTATAATAATCATCTTCATAAAAATATTTGTACAGTAATTATGTTATCAGTTATACATATGAAATAAAGCATTCGATATTTTTTATGTGTTTGGGTTCTGCTATTGGTGACAACAAATCAGTGTCACAAATCAGAGTTCCACCCACATACAGTACTCTGCCTGTAAGGGCCTGTGTCACTGGTGCTTTGAGATTGAGAATATACTCAGAAATGTGTACACAGATACACGCACACACACAGGCACACAGACACACAAACACACACACACACATACACACTAATTTGGCTTATTCTTTTTCTATTTCTCCTTATCGAGCAAGAACTAAGGCTGTGAATGCTAAAGAATGATCCTACTGTCCTCTCACTCCGTATCCACTCACAAGTTCCTTTTCTGTTGCTGTCCTTCGACCCTTTCCTGCCTCAGCTCCTCAGCCTGGGCTTCGAGAGGAACTCCTGCACCACCTACAAACGCAGCTCAGGAGAAATGTGAAAACTTCTGAAGCCCCTAAAAAAAATTATGCTGTAATAATATAAAGCTGTGGGCTGGGCTGAAAGTTCAGTGGGCAATGTGATTACCATGCTAGCCTGAGAACTTGGTTAAATTGCCAGAATCCACACAAAAAGCTAAGGGATGCATGCTTGTGATTCCGGTGTGGAGAGGCAGGGACAGCAGGTACCCAGATCACTGGCCAGCTCAGGCAATGGAAAGATTTTGTCTCAAAAATGAGGTGGACAGCATCTGAGGAATGATACCTGTGGGTGACCTCTGGCCTCCCGACACATGCACAATGCATATGCTCCCTGCCACATCATGAACATGGACACACACACACACACACACACACACACACACAAATAAAGTTGTGAACAAGAGAAGAGATGGTATGTCAATCAACATTTTTTTTTTGAGACAAGATTTCCTTGCAGCCCCAACTGGCATGGAACCCTCTATTTAAACCATGCTGACAGATCTCTCACAGAGATCTATCTCCCTTCTGAGGGCTGGGCCTAAAGGCCTATGTCACAACTAATGAATGACGTTCAACATTTTTTTCAACTCCTATCTCTTGTCTTCTAGATTGTTGAAGGAGTAAGGCAGACAACACTTGCCACAATAATGTCTGTCAAAGTGACTGGCCATGACAACTCCAGCACCACATTCATCAGAAGGGCATTCTCCACAAAGGCAACTAATTTTGCCATTTTTATCAGGACTACCAACTTCGCCATCTTCTTCTTAGGCTTGTTCTTGGTGGATGACTTCGTTCTTGTTTTAGCACCACCACCAAGTCTCAACACAAAATGAAGACAGGTAAACTCCTTTTGAATGTCGTAGTCAGATTTCATCCTTCTTCCAGATGCTTCCCTGCAAAGATCTGCTCTTGCTGGTCAAGAGGGATTTCTTCCTTATGCTAGATCTTGGATTTACGTTTTCTGTAGTGTTCAAGGGTTCAACCTTAATTTGTGATCTTCCTCTTTTTTTTTTTCTAATTAAATTAGTTTTTATTGATGCTTTGTGCATTTCATACATTTTTTCCAATTCAGTTCAGGCTTATTTCCCTTTCCCTCCCCCCCCCCCCCCCCCCCATCCCAGATCATGCATTCTGCCATAACTGTCCTGCATCTTTCTCTCAGTTTTTTTTTTTCATTTTTAGCTATAGGTGATAATCCATGAGTACAAGCATCCTTCATGCAAAACCTATCTGCAGGCTGTTGTGCCCAAACACCTACAGCCCCACCATCCAGTGGGGGGTGACAGGTTGTTTGTTCAATCAAGTTGATCAAATGAGTGTCCAGACTACATTGCTGTAGTTTCACCATTCACCCCAATCGCAGCCCTTACATTCTACCACGCCCCCTCTTCCGCAGGTTGTTCCCTAGGCTTAGAAAAGGGGCACAGGTGGATGAGAGGTAAAACAGTCCACTCTCTCTGGAGCTGTTGACTTGGACTCTGGTCAATTCTGGCTGTTTCCTTTCATGGGCTGACAGTGATCTTCCTCTTAAGAGTCATCTTGAAAATCTCCATCTTGGTAGTGGTCCCACTGCAGATGGTAGGTCAGAAAGCAAATTTAAAAATTCTTAAATTATTTTAATTTTAATTTTATGTGTATTGTCTGCTAGTATGTAAGTGCACCCATGTCCTGCAAGGCCTATGGAAGTCAGAAGAAGGCATCAGATCCCCTGAAACTGGAATTACAGGCTATTGTTAGCTGCCATGTGGGTGCTAGGACATGGACCCAGGTCTTCTGCAAGAGCAACCAGTGATCTTAACCATTGACCCATCTTTCCAGCCACAGATTCAACATTTTTAAGTAAGTCAACATTTTAGCTCCCTTATTTTTTTGTCTTTCTTGCTTGGTGCTCCTTAAATCAACTACTATTATGCAGAATGGAAAGAGGAATCTAATATCAGTTCCCCTTGACAATAGCTTTGTGTACCATTGACACAAAGCATGTGGGTAAACAAAGAATAAATCATTCTCAGATGGGATGTAGAGCTTAGAAAAGTATACAGCATCTTCAGTTGAGAAGCTACTGAGATCCTCAGTGTTTCCCTGGCCCTGCTCTCCTATCATCATCAGATCAATTTTACTAGTCACGGACTATCTTCTAACATAGTTACTTTTTCTCTGAGTGGGAAAGATCAATTCACTGTCTTGCCCATGTAATCCTCCTTCCAGCAAGAAATGGTATAATCCATGTGCCCAAGCTTTAGTAAGCTATCACAGTTTGTTCTTTTTATGACTTTGGTTTTGACCTCTAATTTCTGCATTCACGTTGAGCATTAGTGCTTTTCCAGGTCTTATATCAGAAGCTGCACAATCAATACTTATGTCAAATGACCTGGGAAAGATATACATACCACCACATTAGCAATTATTTTTGTTTGACATGGTTTAACCACACCAGTATCAAGTCGGAACCCACAAACCAATAAATCATTTTGCAACTTGGCTGTCAATGAACTGCTAAGAACACTAAGACACATCCAACCCCAAGGTAAAGCAGCATTTAGAACAAATATTTTCAGTTGGCAGGGACAGGAGAGGAGACACCAGCTAGATTATGCCATTTTTTTTTTTGCAAAGTGAGTTCATCGTATCTAATATGCATTAGAAATAATCTACTCATTTGATGAAAGGTTTCCAAGACACAAATACAGGGCCAAGCTACTTGTCTACAGAAGCAATTAATGGACCCACACAAAGCCCATTTCCCTGGCCCATTTTCACAGGACAGCTGTCAGTGCAATTATCCACGTTAGAGGAATTCTCTGAGTTTGAGGAGAGGTTCACAAGTCAAAGGGATTTGACATTCACTCTGAGGAACTTAGCTGTTTGGTTTTTAATAATTCCTCCTCAAATAATCTGTGAAGTATAAAGAGAAACCAGTTCCTCTGCACCGAGAAGGAATCATTAAGTTTATTTCTCTGGCGCAAGAATTTACATGCTGAGGTCACTTTTTCATCCTGACACAGACTCTCTGAGGAGAACACACAAATGACCTTTTCCCCAGGAGAGAAAAATTAACAATAAGTTAATTTTTTATTTGATAATATTTTATTATGATGCCGAGTATGGTGGCGCATGCCTTTAATCCTGACACTCGGGAGGCAGAGGCAGGCGGATCTCTGTGAGTTCAAGGCCAGCCTGGTCTACAGAGTGAGCCAGGACAGCTGGGACTTAAGGGAGACCCTGTCTCAAAATAAAAAGAACAGATGATATAATTTTTCTAAAGAATTAAACTAGATCCTATTTAAGACAATAAAAGACACATTATCTAGTTACCATTTATCATATTTCCTTTAACGGACTCTTTACCAAGAATTATGTGTATTTTTTTGATCAATCTAGGAGAAACAAAAGTTTTTAAGAAATATATTTATGTAAAAAGAGTGCAGGAGAGGAAGAAAGCTTCCAGCTTTTAGTTGTGCTCTAACTTGAAATGGACACTAGCTTTTACTGAAGGACTGGTTATACCATAATGCTGGAAGACGGCAGAGGTCTGAGATAGCCCTCAACTAAAACTGCTCTAACAAGGACCTGGAAAACAAATTTTGCCTAATATAATTTCAGGGGACTTTCATCACATATCTGGCAAATGAATTTGCCCCAGTGTGAGTGTGGATGTGCTTCTAAAAATACATTTTTACTAAAGAAGACAAATTGCCAAAGAATAAACACACTGTGTCACTGCTGGTCAGGGGAAATTCTTTAAAAGCAAGCCCCATTTCTCAGCCTGAGACTCTCACTACAAAACTTACTAGTACTTAGTAATGCAGAGATATGATATATACATATATATGCATATACATTATTTGGGTAAATCCTTATTTAATTTTCAAAACAGTGAATGTATAAAAACAAATGCAGGTATACATGCATCATAAGGCTTACCACAATGTATTTATATAAAGTTAAAACAATGCCATTCTCTCTCTCTCATACACACACACACACACACACACATATATATATATATATATATATATATATATATATATACAAAAACTATTGAGTACATTGGAATCAATAGCCAAGATTTACACATTATTGTGTGTATGCAGGTAGATGTGTACAATTTTCCTGTTGCTGTCACACCCCTTCTACAACATAATTACAGTGGCTCAGCACCAGTGAACACTGAAACTGCCCTTATTAAACTAGTATAAGAGACCAATCTTTTCTTAGATTAGATGTTTAGATATAGATAGGCTCTTTCCCAGGTATTTTAGATTAGCAATAGAAAAGTCTAACAGGGAGAAAGATTTTTCATTGTTCATTATACGTATAATGGAATGAAATATACTTGTGGACAATTCAGCAAAACTCGATTGGTGTTTACATTAGGGATTCTGGCATGAGATTTGTCTGCTGGCAATGCACTGAGCAAGGTCTCAGCCCACAGCTGAAAGTCCTTGAAGCCCTGTGAAAGTCTGATCCCAGAGTAAATGCACTTATAGTTGTGGGAAAAGCACATCCCACTCTCCACATGACCCTTATCCTAGCATCTGTGAGTTTCGCAGTATGAAAATTAACCGGGAGTAAAAGCTTCTGAAGTCTTTTCTGGATTAGCCTAACCTTGCTCCTTTTTGTGAAATAAGCATTGATGAGAGCAAAGAAGATAATGATGAGCAACAGTGTATTGCTGGAGTGTTCCTGCTTAACATTTCTTTAATGACACACAGCTATGCATTAAATACAAGCTCCTGTACCAAATGAGAGAATACTGATTGTGCAGCTCTGGAAAGCTAGTGTTTTTACTTTTTGTAAATTACCATTCTTAATACTGTAATGTATATGCAACAAAATGAACCAACATTATAGTCATCATCACAAGGAAAATAATTTAAGAGGAAATATGAGACTTGCTTGTACATGCCAGCTGAGGAAACAGAACCCAGGCATCCAACCTAAGGATACTTGATTCTCAAAGTTCATTGATAGAATGAAGCTTCAAATACATTTATTTTGTTGTTATTGTTCCCACAATCAGATTTTGACAATGTCATGTGAAACCTTACACCATCATTCTACTTTTCACTGTTACCCACTTATTACTTAGTCATTAGCAACGTTCCAGTGCATACCTATTGCCTTACATTTTCACACACAAAATCAACCAGATGCCCTGCATCCCTTCAGCTTTCCTGATGAACAATGTGGGGAATTCATGGGCAGATTTAATCAGGATTCTTGATTGTAATGGGGGATGCACTGAACACATTGGCCATGTTGGAGTTAACAAAGCCTCCTGTTTGGTGGAAATGCTTCAGCCTTGCACTGTTTTATAGGTCTACAAAGAAAGGTTACTTTAGGAACATTTACTATGAATAGTCATGTGTTTTGGAAAACTATAATGGTTTCCTTCAATTTATTATTGATAGAATTTTTGGCTTATTTTGAGCAGGGACATTTAATTTAGAAATGCATATGACATCCCTCAGGAGGTGCTCTGTGTGTGTCTGAAGAAGGCAATGCTAAAGCTCTGGCAAAACAGAATAATGGAGTTAGTACAGTAATAGAATTAGAAAAGCAAGAGAGGTTATGAACCAAACTTATGGGAACAAGATGCATAAAGTGCAGTCAACAGCCAGCTCATAGGTATAGAACTGGTGTACCAGCTTTTCAATCTTCCAATATGGACACATATCTCTCCAAGAATCCTCCAAACCTTTAGTGCCAGATGGGGACTGCTGAGACATCTAACTTGTGGACTGAGCTACTACTGGGGTTTCTACCTCTTCAAACTATGGACTCCCACTGTTGGACTACCCAGGCTGTATCGTGGAGACCACTACAGGAAAGTCAAGACAGGACACGTGCTTAGTGGACCTCCTTTGGTGACTGTAGGAATGGAAAACCCCAGTGTGGAACACAAGGGCAGAATTAATGGTGGTTTGGGCTAGCCAAGGAGGAGACCTCAAACATGACATCTTTCAGACTAATTAAAAAAAATCATAAGCTGAAGATGCTAAAACCTATGATATATGTGGCATGCATATGTGCATATTTTGGAGTGATACATATTGGAAGGAATAACAACAACAACAGACTGGGTCAAAGAACTGACTGAAACAGTGAACTTCTGCTCAAAACAGTGAACTTCTGCATCGAGAATTTTGAGAGAAACTGAGAAAAAGATGAAAAACATGAAAAAAAAAATAAATAAATAAATAAAAAAAAAGAAAAAAAAAAAAGAAAGTACCAGAAGCAGCCGGGAGTGGTGGTGCACGCCTTTAATCCCAGCACTCGAGAGGCAGAGGCAGGCGGATCTCTGTGAGTTCAAGGCCAGCCTGGTCTACATAGTGAGCTCCAGGCCAGCTGGGACTAAAAGGGAGACCCTGTCTCAAAAATACAAANAAGAATCCTGAGAGAGACTGAGAAAAAGATGAAAAACATGTTTGGCAGAATGCATGAGCTCTAGTGGGGTGGGGGGCAGGGAGGGGGGCACGGGTCTATATTGGATTTGTAATTTTGTATAAAATGCACAGAGCTTCAATAAAACATTGGTTTTGAAAAAAAAAAAAATAAAAGAACTGCTGTACCATTCAAAGTATTGGGGAAGCAGGAGACACCATAGCGGTGTGGGCACTAGCTCTACTTGGGGCACAGGAAGACTGAGTCATACACGGTGGCGTCATAGGAAACAATTCATGGCAAATGAGAAGCTCATGCACAATGCAAGCTGGCAAATAATGCACTGAAGTGACATGGGGTAGGAGGAGAGTGAGAGCAGGGGACTGGCCCCAGGAATGACAGTGGCAGTACCAGGCCTGAAGGACTGGAAGGTAGCTGCATCTATGTCTGGATATGAAGTCTAAAGGAACCAGCATAACTTCTTACTAGTAAGCAAAGTAAAAGTCAAAAGAAATCTGTTCGATACCACAGTTTCCATGAATATGCAAGTGAACAAGCCTTCTCAGAAGGAAAAGTCACTTTTTACCTCCTTGTATATTCATTTGCCAGTATCTGTGTAGATCTGTGGAAAGGAGGTACTGGCAAATGAGCTTGAGCAGGGAGAGGCAGCGATGACCTCACAGAAGAGAAGCAGTAAGAATGGTAGGCTTAGAGCCATGGCTGAGAGAATAGCTGGCCATACTCCAAATATTAACAGGTACTTCTCTTGTGAAGCTGTGCAGTTCTTGAGTTGTTAGAGAACTAAGGCCCTAAGGTTCTCTAGAGGATCAGAACTAAAGGAATGACTATACATTAGAAGGGAATTTGTTAGATTGGCTTACATGACATGGTCTGGGTAGTCAAGCATTATTGGCTGTCTTCATAAAAGTTGAGAACCAGCTACCCTCTCAGTCCATGAGGCTGGGAGCCTCAGCACTTCAAGTCTGGTGCTGAAAGGCTGGAGGATTCCTAAAGAGACACTGATTTTCAGTCCACATTGAAAGGTAGAATATTCTGAATTCTGATGTCAGTGAAGTTTGGCAGCAGCAGTAGCAGCAATTCAGAGTAGCAAGATCTGAAGGCAACCAGATAAAGAAGTAAGCATTTCTCTCAGATCTCCCTACACCAGGGCTGAGGTGCCACCCACATTTAGGGCAAGTCTTCCCACTTCAGTTGACATAATCAACAAATCCCTTACATGCATGCTCAGAGGATGACCTAAACTAGGTAAGTGTGCCAAGAGGTTGGTCTCAGTGATTCTAGATCCTGTGAATGTGACAATCAATATTAACCATCACAGATCTGAAACTTAGTTCCTGATACTCTGTTACCTGAGTAAGGGAATCAGAATGTATGCAAAACAAAGCTCAGTAAGGATAGCCCCAATTTGCTACCTAATGCCATCCGATGGACTTCATTTAACAATGTGAAAAGGCACAAAATGGGTGTAATTTTTTTGTTACTGTTTCTGGTTTTTTGAGGTGAGTCTCCATGTAACTCCAGCTGTCCTGGAACTTGCTATGCAGGCCATCCCAGGCTGGCCTTGATGGCACAGGGATCCAACGGCCTCTGCCACTGAGTGCTGGGAATAAAGACAGACACCATATGCAGCTCAGGTTTTCAATCTTTATATTAGTGGTTAGAGAGGTGGCTTAGCAATTAAGAGCACTTGCTGTGTTTGCAAAAGACTTCAGTCTCCAGCACCCATATGGTGGCTCATGCCAACTATAACTCCAGTTCCAGGGATCTTTCACCTTCTTTTGTCCTCTATGGGCATTGGGTGCATGTGATACACATGCACACAGGCAGGTAAAACAATCATACACATAAAATAAAAATATAGGAAATCTTTAAGAAATAGTAATAAAATAAAAACCCAGGCCTTCTTTTCCTCGATGTACTTGGGAGATCTTGGTGCAGCTGAGTTCTGACATCTGGGCCACAGCCAGAATTGTCTCTGATCTTGCATCCTTTTTCATGCCTTTTTTTGGGGGTAGTCTTTACCTTCTTCTTTTCATCTTATGTGAAAGTACAGAAAATGATATAAACCTATAAACTTATTCAATAGAAATAGTAGGTATGCAGCACTAGAAACATAATCTAAAAATGAGTCAGCTCAGACCAAGAAATGAGGTGTGTCACCAAAATGATGTCATCAGTCAAGCTGCTGACAGAAGGTTATACTTCTTTATAGAAATTGTGCAACCCGTTTGTCAATTGTCGACCTTAATTCTTGCTCAGCTGCTGTCTGATTTAACTCAAAAGCTTCTGTACATCAAAGGAAACAATCAAGGAGGTGAAGAGAAAATCCCACAGAGTGGGAGGAAACCTTCACCACAGATACATCTGAGAAAGCATTGATTTCCAGAGTACATAAACTACTCAAAAAACAAAAAAGAAAGAAAACAAATGACCCACTCAAAAGATGGAGCAAAGAGCTGAACAGAGACTTCACAAGTGAGGAATTAGAGATGGCTGAGAAACATCTTACAAAGTATTCAGCATCCCTAACAATTAAGGAAATGCAAATTAAAACCACTTTAAGATATCATCTCACTCCAATAAGACTGGCTAGGATCAAGAAAACAAATGATACCAAGTGCTGGAGAGGTTGCTGGGAAAAGGGAACACTCATCCATGGCTGGTGGTAATGTAAACTCATACAGCCACTATGGAAAGCAGTGTGGAGAACCCTTGGAAGAGTCAGAATGAGCTTGCTTCCTGACCCAGCCATACCACTCCTGGCTATGTACCCACAAGACTCATCTTACCACAGAGATACATGCACAACCATGTTTATTGCAGCTCTCTTCACAATAGCAAAGAGCTGGAACCAACACAAGTCCCCCTCAACTGAGGAGTGGATAGAGAAAATGTGGTACATCTACACAATGGAGTTCTATGCATCGGTAAAGAAAGAGGACACGATGAACTTTGCAGGTAAACGGATGGAGCTAGAAGATATCATGGTAAGTGAAGTAACATAGTCCCAGAAAAAACAAACGACGAATGGTATCCCTCATCTGTGGATACTAGCACCAATTACCTGAGCAAGGTTAATGTGATCTGAAAAATAACTGCTCTTATATTGTGAATCCCTTAAAAAAAATAAATAATTAATAATTTAAAAAAGAAATTTTTACAGCAATGTAAATGGACATATTGTGGCTAATTTTCTCTTATAATTCTTTAAATAATTGCAAAGTTAGAAAATGAGGCAGTTTAAAATAAAATGACATTGACAATCAAGGGGGCATGGAAAGGGAATTTGCCCACAAGCCAAGAGTTAAGAATTTTGACACTACTAAAACTATTGCTGTTAAGAATTGCCTACATAGTAGTAATGTTCTTTTTATAGAAAGGAATTTGCAATAAGAAGGTTAAAATACCAATAACCCATGCTTATTAAAACCTAAACATATGTGACCTATGAGTTTATTTTAACTCTTTTCCCAGCTTTAAACCTGAAAATTTCTGAGAATCTCATAAACAACACTATAAGCTTTGTTTAGGATCAGAACAGTCTTAACTCTCTTGGAACCTAGTGCAATATTGATACTTTTGACCCCTGTCACCTGAAGCTTTGTCTTATCAGCCAATAATCCTACTCAACAGAGCTCAGGAACCACCCTATGACCTCATCTAATCAAGGAAAATAAAAAAAAAGAGCTCCCTAGAAATCCTTAGTCAATATAGTATCAGAAGCTATGCAAATTGTATATATATAGCCCTTTTTTTTTTTTTTTTTTTTTGGTCTTTCGAGACAGGGTTTCCCTGTAGCTCCAGCTGTCTTGGAACTCACTCTGTAGATCAGGCTGGCCTTGAACTCACAAAGATCCACCTGCACCCATTCTTGCTACTGTAGCTGCAGCTGGGAGCTGAGTCTCCTCCCACTGAAGCTCCCAAGGTCAATGNACTTTAAGATATCATCTCACTCCAATAAGACTGGCTAGGATCAAGAAAACAAATGATACCAAGTGCTGGAGAGGTTGTGGGGAAAGGGGAACACTCATCCACTGCTGGTGGGAATGTAGACTCACACAGCCACTATGGAAAGCAGTGTGGAGAACCCTTGGAAGACTCCAGAATGAACTTGCCACCTGACCTAGCCATACCACTCCTGGGTATGTATCCACAAGACTCATCTTACCACAGAGATACATGCACAGCTGTGTTTATTGCAGCTCTCTTCACAATAGGGAAGAGCTGAAACCAACCCAAGTGCCCCTCAACTGAGGAGTGGATAGAGAAAATGTGGTACATCTACACAATGGAGTTCTATGCAGTGGTAAAGAAAGATGACATAATGAGCTTTGCAGGTAATTGGCTGGAGCTAAAAGATATCATGCTGAGTGAAGTAACACAGTCTCAGAAAAATCAAACAATGAATGGTATCCCTCATCTGTGGATGCTAGCACCAATTACCTGGCAAACTGAGCAATGTTAGTGTAATCTGAAAACAACTGTGCTCTTATATTGTGAATCCTAGAAAAATAAATAAAAATTTAAAAAAGAAAAAAAGAAATTGTGCATCTATGTGTAATAAAGGCATTTAATGCAAATCATATCATTGCTTTTAAAACAAAGTATTAAATATGTCTTAGAGGGAATCCAGAGCATATTATACATGCCAATCACATTCCCAATAAAGCTTGTATTTTTCTAAGTAATTTTTATTAAGTTAGGAATGCTATGCATGAGAATCAAATCCCCAACCTTCTTTGAAATTCTGAAGAATACATAAAATTAGAAAAACAAAGATCATTCTGCCCAGAGGAGGTCAACAAAAGATGGCAAATCCTACTGACTGTAATTAATTACTGGTTCTCCTGCATATGGAGGTGCTTTCCTAAACACAACATTCAGACATTTTGGAGTTCACTGGGATTTTCGTGGGTATGTATAAGAGAGATATACAAGATACTGTTGATTCCTGGTATGAACTGATTCAATATCCCATAGAATTTCCACATTAAAATGTTGACTAGTCATTACATTGTTGTAAAAACTATAGATAAAGGGGCTGGAGAGATGGCCTAGCGGTTAAGAGCACCGACTGCTCTTACAGAGGACCCGGGTTCGATCCCCAGCACCCACATGGCGGCCGAGAACCATCTGAGACTCCAATTCCAGGAGAACTCCAGCTCCAGGGGAATCCGAGACCCTCTTCTGACCTCCGCAGCATTGCACGACACGGGTGCACAGACCTGCATGCAGACAGTACATTCATACACATACAGAAATAAATGAAATAAAAAAAAATTTTAAAAAAAAACTATAGATAAAATATTTCACAAGATGTCTGGCAATGTTATTATAATCTGAGCTAATTACAAGTTTCTTTCCATTTTCAAATCAGTTTCTTGTTCATTCTGAGTTCACTTCTGACTTAGAAGTTGGGGATTTGTGAGTCCTCACCCTTTCCCTGGGTCATTGTTCTCTGGACACTTTACATTGTTTAGAAGCAACTTGCTACAAACATTCTGAAAATTAAATTGGTGACATGGATCATGAGTCCTACCATATTCATACCTTTTAGTTTGGTAATCTTATTTTCAGGAACATTTTATTCATAGATCTCCAAATATTTATCATTTATATTCATACCTTTTAGTTTGGTAATCTTATTTTCAGGAACGTTTTATTCATAGATCTCCAAATATTTATCATTTATCAACCATCCCCAAAGCAATGTGCTGGTTGCTGGTTTAATTAAATGAAGGAAATGTGTCAGACAGGCTTCCACCCACATGTAATTTGTTTTGAAGTAAAAATAATCGACCAATAATCACACTAATAAATATGATAATTACAGCAAAGTCCTCTGAATTTGATACACCACAGCAATATAAACATTAATATGGATCTCGCTTAGCTCAAGGTGGAAGAGGAGACATCTCTGAAGAAATGATATTTGTATGACTGTCTACATTACAGGAATAAACTAACAAAATTCCTGGTTCTGATCAGCCAATTCAAAACCTAGAAACTCAGAGATCAGTGTCAAGCACCTAGATTAGAGAGAGGAATGCACAGTAAGGCTGGAAAAGAGAAAGAGAATTAGAAGCATTATGTAACACTGTTAAAGAGTTATGAATTCATCCTAAGAGTAATGAGAAATCACTGGACATACCTGTGCAGTGTGGTCACATGGTCAGGTCTTGTTTGTGTTTCTTAACAGATAACTGAGTTTACTTTGGAAATAGACCACAATGAATATAGAGCATTGTAGATATGATGTGACAGAAATTTAAACAGGATGGTGGTGGTGATAGAGGTGGGTAGATTTAAGAGATGCTTGGATATTGAATCAGTAATATATACCCTAGGGAACTCACAGAAGGATAATATCACCCTAAATTTTTGAATAATGTAATTGGATACAGAGCAATGCCATTCACTGATACACAGATTACTTATAAAAACCTGAGGTCAGTCTCTCTCTCTCTCTCTCTCTCTCTCTCTCTCTCTCTCTCTCTCTCTCTGTGTGTGTTTGTGTGTGTGTGTGTGTGTGTATCTTGGTTTGAGTCTCTATGCAGGGGGTCAATCACAAGTTAATTTTGGACAGAATGTGAAGAGTCACAGAAAATCTAATACCAAGTAAACAGTTATATATTTAAAGCTCTAGCTTACAAAGAAAGCTGTGAATCATTAGGATACAGGTAATAAGTAATGACAGGTCTGTGAAATTTCATGAGAAGATACTGCTATGAAATGGCAGGAGAAGAAATCTCAGACTAGATCCCCTAAAACTCCAACATTCAACACCTGATTAGAAGAGAGAAGGATTACATTTACAGATGGGGCGGAAAACCTGGCTCTATTTTCTGAGTCACAAGGGAAAAACGGTTTCAACCAATAGAAACTACTGAGCAAATAAGATGAAGGTAAAAGGAACCACAACAGCAGTTTCAGCAGTAGTAGTAACTGAACATTTCCAGAAGCTTCATCTCCTAGTAAGGAAATGAACCAAATTTACATCAGTGTAAATGACAGGAAACTAAAAAAAGTCATCATTCAACATAAGTCCTATATAACATGTAGGAGTTTAATAATCATCTAAATAGTCCTTTTTACACAGGTGGCTGACATCCACATGCTGTTCTTCCCTCCCTGAAAGCTTCAGGCTGTCCCCTACTTGCAGGCAGATAATCTCTTGGCTTAGCTCTGGCAAGGAAGAGGGAGGGGACCTCGAGAAAGTTACCCAATGGAATAGAAAGACAATAAAAGATGGACTCAGAGGGTGAGGTCCAGGAGAATAGAGTCTCTCTTTATTCATGCCAGCAGTGTGCTTATATACCAAAAGTTAATTTGCTCTGGGCAAGGAAATGGGGAGTAGGCAGAAGGGAGGGGTGAGCCACCTTGGCTCTAATCGGGGGTCTGCAGAGCTCCTGTTTGTGCAACAGGTAAAACTAGAGTTGACATTTTTGCTCAGTGCCTCAAGGAAAGGGGTTATCTGGTTCTGGAACTTTGCAGAGATAGGAGAAGCAAGAAAACATTGTAATATCCCGAACCTTCTGGAGCTACAGATAACTCATGGAGGCAACTGAATGCACACAGAGATATCAGATAACTCTCCTCAGAGGTCTTACGAGACAGGTCTTACAAGTTCTTGTCTCAACCCAGGCAAAGTTTCATTCTTACAATAACAGTGACATAGAATTTCTAAATTCCAAATTCCATAATCTGTAAACAACCAACAGTGGTGCAATGAATGTCTAACGTGCCAGGACCTTTTACTTATGTTATGTGTGATGGAAATAATAATCCCTGTTTTTCTCTGCATTGCTCTCCTAGCACCCCATGGTGGTGAACACATACGTGAAGAATATGTGAAAATCGGTGGTGGAGGAAGAGCTGGCCTGTGACCCCACTTCTGTCCCTTCCTCTCTCATTCTACTGCTCTTGTATTTTCTCTTCTCTTTCTTTTTTCTTTCTGTCTCTCTGTCTGTCTCTTCTCTCCTCTCTCTCTCTCTCCTCTCAAAAAAAATTAAAATTAATTATGATTTTTTATTTATATTTTCTTTTTTAAATTTTATTTATTTTTTATGTGTATGAATGTACTGTCTGCGTGTAGGTCTGTGCACCCATGTGTGCAATGCCATGGAGGTCAGAAGAGGGAGTCTGATTCCCCTGGAACTGGAGTTCTCCTGGAATTGGAGTTACAGACGGTTCTAAGCTGCCATGTGGATGCTGGGGATCAAACCTGGGTCCTCTGCAAGAGCAGTTAGCTCTCTTAACCACTAGGCCATCTCTCCAGCCCAAAATTAATTATTTTTTTAAAAAGTAGTTTTATTTTATGTGTATGAATGTATTACCTGCAGTTGCATCCATGTTTTGCATGTGCACAGAGGTCAGAAGAGGGTGTTAAGTCCACAGGAACTGGAGACATGGTTTTTAACTTCCGTTTGGGTGCTGGGAATGGAACCCAGGTACTCTGCAAGAGCAGCCAGTGCTCTTAACATCTGAACCATCTCTCCATCTCCCATTCTATTTTTTTTTTTTCTTTAAGAAATTTTACAGTGAAGTGCACAGAGTTTAGATCGGGGATTTCCCAGAACCACCCAAAGCACAGGTAGGAATTGGGCACTACAGCCAGCCGGATTGTTGGATAACTCTATCACTGGGTTGTTGGATAATCGTTTCATTGGTCTGTTGGATAATTCATTCATTGTCTTTTGGAGGTGGAGTCTCCCTGCTAGCTGGCGTAAGAGGTGGGCCTGTAGCCACTGTGAGACTTGAGTGCACAGAGCTTAGATCAGGGATTTCCCAGGACCACCTGAAATACAGAGTAGGCATACTCACCGCCCAACTGGTATTGCCGAGGGCATATCCAAGTCGATTCTTTGGAGAACCTTCAGAACACAAAGAGAAGAGTGAGTTAGTTTTCCAATGGAAAGCCTAAAACTTAGACAACTCGACACTGTATTAACAAGGAGAAAAATAAATCAATCAAACAAAAAATAAACAAACAACAAAGGCATCTGAAGGAGGCAAGCAAAGCAAGCCTTCAACACAGTGAAGAGGCATTTGGGATTCACATTGGAATACAGGCTAAGAGAAACCCATATTCCAGGAACATGATGAAGGGACAACATGGGAAGGATAATTCTACACCAAGCTCTACCAACACTGTGGGAGATTCCTACAGTGGGATCCCCCTGGGAATGGCCTAGGACCCAGATTTTAGAGGAACAATTGCAGACATATTCAAAGAAATCAAAGAATATAAAGAACAAATCAGAGAACTAAGTAGAGATAATGAAAAATTCAAGAAGGACCTAGAGAGAGAGAATGACAAATGCCAGAACGAACTAGAGGGAAAAAATTACAAACTCCGGAAGGAATGGAAACACTGAAAAGATCCCATGTTGAAATAAAAAAGGAAACCAACCAGTGAAGCAAAGAGCTACAGGAAGAGATTGAGAAGCTCCAAAAGTAAGTGGAAATACTAAACAAATCACAAGATGAAACACAAAAGGAAATCAAACACTCATCCAATCAAGAGCAAAGAAACAGAAAAAGCCTCAGAATTAGAATGCAGGAAGCAGAACAAAGAATATCAGACCTGGAAGATAACAAAGAACAACTAAAAGCCTCAAGTAAAGATCATGAAAAATTTTTAAATACACAAAAGTGAAACAACCAGAAATTTTGGGACACTATGCAAAGATCAAACCTCTGCATCATAGGGATAGAGGAAGGAGAAGAATTCTAAAAGAATAGTATTGATCAGATCTTCAACAGAATAATAGATGAAAATTTCCCCAAATTAAAAAAAAAAAACCAATACAAATACAAGAAGCACATAGAATTCCAAACAGACAAAATCAGAAAAGAAACTCCCCACACCATATCATAGTTAAAATGCTAGACACCCAAAACAAAGACAAAATTCTGAAAATCGCAACAGAATAACAAGTTATATATAAAGGGAAACCCATCAGAATTAAAACTGACTTTTCAGTGCAACCTATGAGAACAAGAAGAATGTGGAGCAAAGCATTCCCAGTGTTAAAGGACTATAGATGTCAACACAGGTTACCATTCCCAGCAAAACTGTAGATTATAGTTGAAGGAGAGGGGAAAATCTTTCATGATGTAAACAAGATGATAGAATACATGTCTAAGAAACCAACCCTTCAGACAATGCTTGAAGCAATTCAAAGGACAGAAGAAAGGAGCAACTATCCCCAGGCACCTAGAAAGAGAAATTAATAAAAGCATAACTGCAGAAGTAGAAACCTAGACCAAAAATGCAAATGGATAATAAGGTGAAAAGAAGAAGCAACACACATCTTTCAGTTATAACCTTAAATATTAGTGGACTAAACTCCCCAATCAAAAGACATAGACTGGGAGATTGGGTTAGGAAACAGAACCCATCTATATGCTGTCTAAAAGAAACCAATCTTACCCTAAAGGATAGACACAAACTTAAAGTGAAAGGATAGAAAAAATATTCCAAGCAAATGGTACCAAAAAGAAAGCAGGTGTTGCTATTTTAATAACAGACAAAATAGACTTCAAAGTAAAAGAAATCAGAAGAGACAAAGAAGACCATTACATCATTATCAAAGAAACAATTGACCATGAATATTTCACAATCATGAATATATATGTACCAAACTCTGGTGCACCAAACTTTATAAAAACATTCTCCAGGACTTCAAGGCACAGATTAACCCCAGTATACTAATAGTAGGGGACTTCAATGTACACTAATAGTAGGGGACTTCAATACCTCACTGAGTCCTTTGGATAGGTCAATCTGACAAAGAATAAATAGAGAGACATCTGAATTGAATGATATGATACAACAAATGGACCTCACAGACATCTACTGAATAGTCCACCCTAATACCAGAGAATACACTTTCTACTCAGCACCCCATGGAACATTCTCCAAAATCGACCACATATTGGGACACAGAAAAAAACCTCCACAAATACAAAAAGACTGAAATAATTTCATGCATTCTATCAGACTACACTGCAACAAAGCTCAATATCAACACCAGGATAAGCCCTACTATCTACAAGAACACATGGAGACTAAACAACACTCTCCTAAATAATGAATGGGTCAAGGAAGAAATAAAGAAAGAAATAAAAGCATCCCTGGAACTGAATGACAATGATAATACAACACAACAAAACTTATGGGATACCTTAAAAGTAGTCTTAAGAAGTAAGTTTATAGCCCTGTGTTCTAGTTTGTCTTCCATTGCTGTGACAAAACACTCTGACTGACACCAACTTGGGGAGGAAAGGGTTTATTCAGCTCACATCTCCTGGGTCACAGTTCATCACTCAGGGAGCCCAAGGCAGGAACTCAGGGCAGGAACCTGAAGGCAGGAGCTGAAGCACAGGCCATGGAGGAATGCTGTTCACTGGCTTGCTCCCCTGGCCCATGCCCAGCCTGCCCTCTTATACAGTACACAACAACCTGCCCAGGGCAGCACTACTCATTGTGGGCTGGGGCCTCCCACATTGCTCAACAATCAAGACAATACTCCACAGACATGGCCACAGGCCAGTCCAATGGAGCCAATTCCCCAGTTGAGGCTCCCTCAACCCAGGTGTGTCAAGTTGACACTAAAGCTATCCAGCACACCCTGGTTGCCTACATTAGAAAAACAGAAAGAGCACAAGTGAACAATCTAACACTGCAGCTAAAAGCACTTGCGAGACAACAAAAAATGAACCCTAAATGCAACAAACAGGAAGAAATAACAAATATCAGAGCAGAAATCAATGAAATAGAAACAAAGAAAACCATACAAAAAAAAAATGAACCCAAAAGTTGATTCTTTGAGAGAATAAACAAGATAGATAGAACTGTAGCCCAGTTAACAAAAAGAAAGAACAATTCCAAATCAATAGAATCCATGATGAAAGGGGAAATATTACAATGGACAATTAAAAGATCCAGATAATAATATGGAAATACTTAACAAACCTTTACTCTACTAAGTTTGAAAACCTAGAAGAAATGGATGAATATCTGAAACCTGGGAACCACCAAAGATTAATCAAGAAGAGATTGACAGCTTAAAAAGACCCATAATATATGAGGAAATTTAAGCCACGATAAGAAGCTTCCCAACTAAAAAAAGCCCAGGCCCACATAGTTTCATGGCAGAATTCTATGAAACATGTCAAAAAGACTTACAAGCATTATTACTCAAATTGTTCAGAAGGATACAAACAGAGAGGGAATTCTCCCAAATTCCCCTATGAAGCCAGCATTGTTCAAATACTAAAACCAGGCAAAGATACAACCAAAAAGGAGAATTATAGACCCATCTCATTAATGAACACTGATGCAAAAATGCTCAACAAAATACTTGCAAATCGCATACAAACCCACATCAAGATCATCCATCATGACAAAGTGGGATTCATACTAGAGATGCAGGGATGGTTCAACATACAAAAACCAATAAATAGGGGCTGGAGAGATAGCCTAGCAGTTAAGAGCACCGACGCTCTTGCAGAGGACCTGGGTTCAATCCCCAGCACCCACATGGTGGCTAAGAACCGTCTGTAACTCCAATTCCAGGAGAACTCCAGTTCCAGGGGAATCTGAGACCCTCTTCTGACCTCTGCGGCATTGCACGACATGGGTGCACAGACCTGCATACAGACAATACATTCATACACATACAAAAATAAATACTAATAATAAAAAAATTAAAAAAAATCAATAAATATCATAAAACATATAAATGGACTAAAAGACAAAAACCACACAATCATCTCAATTGACACAGAAAAAGCCTTTGACAAAATCTAGCATCCATTCATGCTTAAAGTTCTAGAGGTAATTGGATTGGAGGGATCATTCCTCAATGTAATCAAAGCCATATGCAGAAACCCACAGCCAAAATCATCTTAAATGGAGAAATGACAGAAGCATTCCCCTTAAAAGCAGGGCTGCCCCTGTCACCACTCCTCTTCAGTACAGTGCTTGAAACACTTGCTAAGGCAATAAGGCAAGAAAAGGAAATTAAAGGAGTACTAATTGGAAAAGAGGAAGTCAAGCTATCCCTTTTTGCTGATATGATAGTTTACTTAAGGGATGCTAAAAACTCCACCAGAAAACTCTTAGAAATGATTAAGAGTTTCAGTAAAGTGGCAGGATATAAAATTAACGTAGAAAAATCAGTAGCCTTTCTTTACACCAACAAGCTATTGAAGATGGAGTACAAGGAGACCTTCCCACTCACAATAGCCTCAAAAACAATAAAATACCTAGGAAAAAACCTAACCAAAGAAACCAAACATATCTACAAAAAAAATTTTTAAACCCTTGAAAAAGGAAATCAAAGGAGACCTCAGAAGATGGAAAAACCTCCTATGCTCATGGATTGGGAAGATTAATATAGTAAAAATGTCCATTATACCCAAACTATTGTACAGATTTAATTCAATCCCAATGAAAATTCCCAAGAGTTTCTTCACAGGCTTGGAAAAAAAATCCTTAATTTCATTTGGAAAAACAAAAGACCCTGAATAGCCAAAGCAACCCTGAGTGAAAACAGCAATACAGGGGGGATCTCTATACAAGACTTCAGACTATATTACAGGGCTATAGTCATAAAAACAGCTTGGTACTGGCACAAAAACAGACCTGTTGACCAATGGAACACAAGTGAAGATCCAAACTTGAGCACATACAATTTCAGCCACCTTTATTTGACAAGGGGCCAAGAAGACACAATGGAGGAAAGACAGCATCTTCAGCAAGTGGTGTTGGTAAAACTGTATCACCACTTGTAGAAGAATGAAATTAAACCCCCTACCTCTTGCCCTGTGTAAAAGTTAACTCCAGATGGATCAAGGACCTCAACATGAAACCCAAAACTCTAAAGGTGATAGAAGAAAAAGTTGGCAGCATCCTACAAGACATAGGCATATGAAAAGACTTTCTAAATCAGACAGCAGCTGCACAAGAATTAAGGTCGACAATTGACAAATGGAACCTCATTAAACTCAAAAGCTTCTGTACATCAAAAGAAACAATCAAGGAAGTGAAGAGGAAACTCACAGAGTGGGAGGAAACTTTCACTGCAGATACATCTGACAAAGCATTCATTTCCAGAATATATGAACTACTCAAAGAAGAAAGAAAACAAATGACCCACTCAAAAGATGGAGCAAAGAGCTGAACAGAGACTTCACAAGTGAGGAATTAGAGATGGCTGAGAAACATCTTACAAAGTATTCAACATCACTAATAATTAAGGAAATGCAAATTAAAACCACTTTAAGATATCATCTCCCTCTGAATAGACTGGCTAGGATCAAGAAAAGAAATGATACCAAGTGCTGGAGAGGTTGCTGGGAAAAGGGAACACTCATCCATGGCTGGTGGTAATGTAAACTCATACAGCCACTATGGAAAGCAGTGTGGAGAACCCTTGGAAGAGTCAGAATGAGCTTGCTTCCTGACCCAGCCATACCACTCCTGGCTATGTACCCACAAGACTCATCTTACCACAGAGATACATGCACAACCATGTTTATTGCAGCTCTCTTCACAATAGCAAAGAGCTGGAACCAACACAAGTCCCCCTCAACTGAGGAGTGGATAGAGAAAATGTGGTACATCTACACAATGGAGTTCTATGCATCGGTAAAGAAAGAGGACACGATGAACTTTGCAGGTAAACGGATGGAGCTAGAAGATATCATGGTAAGTGAAGTAACATAGTCCCAGAAAAAACAAACGACGAATGGTATCCCTCATCTGTGGATACTAGCACCAATTACCTGAGCAAGGTTAATGTGATCTGAAAAATAACTGCTCTTATATTGTGAATCCCTTAAAAAAAATAAATAATTAATAATTTAAAAAAGAAATTTTTACAGCAATGTAAATGGACATATTGTGGCTAATTTTCTCTTATAATTCTTTAAATAATTGCAAAGTTAGAAAATGAGGCAGTTTAAAATAAAATGACATTGACAATCAAGGGGGCATGGAAAGGGAATTTGCCCACAAGCCAAGAGTTAAGAATTTTGACACTACTAAAACTATTGCTGTTAAGAATTGCCTACATAGTAGTAATGTTCTTTTTATAGAAAGGAATTTGCAATAAGAAGGTTAAAATACCAATAACCCATGCTTATTAAAACCTAAACATATGTGACCTATGAGTTTATTTTAACTCTTTTCCCAGCTTTAAACCTGAAAATTTCTGAGAATCTCATAAACAACACTATAAGCTTTGTTTAGGATCAGAACAGTCTTAACTCTCTTGGAACCTAGTGCAATATTGATACTTTTGACCCCTGTCACCTGAAGCTTTGTCTTATCAGCCAATAATCCTACTCAACAGAGCTCAGGAACCACCCTATGACCTCATCTAATCAAGGAAAATAAAAAAAAAGAGCTCCCTAGAAATCCTTAGTCAATATAGTATCAGAAGCTATGCAAATTGTATATATATAGCCCTTTTTTTTTTTTTTTTTTTTTGGTCTTTCGAGACAGGGTTTCCCTGTAGCTCCAGCTGTCTTGGAACTCACTCTGTAGATCAGGCTGGCCTTGAACTCACAAAGATCCACCTGCACCCATTCTTGCTACTGTAGCTGCAGCTGGGAGCTGAGTCTCCTCCCACTGAAGCTCCCAAGGTCAATGGAAAAGATACAAGGAAGAAAAAACTCTTCACTGGAAATACCATCACCTGAAGACATTCACTTTGATCTGCTCAGTGTGCTTAGTGATAGCTATTTCTCTGTGCATCTTATCAGAATTATTATTGTAATCAAGTTAGGTAGATGAATTCATAGACTGAATGATTGATTAGTTGATAGCCTATAGATATCGATTTGGAAAGAAATTCAGCAATACCATCTTTCTTTCAAGATTCCATGTGTTTTAGGCACAGAGTTTGAGCTCTTCTTCCCAGTGAGGTTAAAGCTTTGAACAAAATTATCTCAAAACGCACACACACACACACACACACACACACCACACAACTACTCACACACACATACACATACACACACACACACACACACACACACACACACACAACCTAGAAAGTGTGTATGGCGAAATGGGCCTTGGAGCATGAGGGTTTGATGGAATGTGTCTGCGCTGTTTTGCTTTTTTTTTTTCTTCCCTGGAAGGTAGCATGCGCTCCCTTAAAGGCATGCTTCTGTGGCCATTTTGGCATTCCAACTCCTGCCTCCTACCTCCCACTTTGGGCCCAGAGAGATGGACCAAGCAACAGAGTCTCAGCAATCTGCCTATACTGGCAGGACATTCCATACATTGTGGCCAGCTGGATCCCAGAGCCCTAAGTCCTTCCCCCACATAAGCTGCTTGGGCGGAGTTGCTGGATTCATAGCTCTGCCTCTGGTTCAGTAGCAAACTCTGAGGAGGTGTCCAATGTCCAGGAACATCCACTCAAAAGAAAGTCTAAATTATCCCACACTGGGGAATATTCTTGAGTTTTGCCTGATGTGGGAGGGCTCAGCCCACCGTGGGTGGTGCTACCCCTGAGCTGTTAGTCTTGTATAAGAAAGCAGGCTGGGGGCTGGAGAGATGGCTCAGCAGTTAAGAGCTCCGACTGGTCTAGCAGAGGACTGGGTTTGATTGGGTGGCTAAGAACCATCTTCAAGCCGGGCGTGGTGGTGCATGCCTTTAATCCTAGCACAAGGGAGGCAGAGGCAGGCGGATCTCTGTGAGTTCAAGGCCAGCCTGGTCTACAGAGTAAGTTCCAGGCCACCTGCGGCTATAGGGAGACCCTGTCTTGAAAAGACCCACCCCTAAAAAAAAGCAGGCTGAACATAAGCCAGGGGAGCAAGCCAGTAAACAGCATTCCTCCCTCCATGGACTGTGCTTCAGCTCCTGCCCCCTGGTTCTTGGCCTGAGTTCCTACCTTGGGCTCCCTAAGTGAAGAAATGTGACCCAGGACATGTAAGAAGAATAAACTCTTTCTCCCTGAGTTGGTATTAGTCAGAGTCTATTAGTCACAACAATTGAAAGCAACCTAGAACAAGGTTTGAAGGGTCTGGTTTGTGGGTATTCTGGTGACCTTGGGGGATGGCTGGAAAGGAAGACTATCTAGGCTTAACATTTACTGGCCATTGGGGATGAACTATTCTTAATCAGATGTTGGCTTTACTATGGAAAAGAAAAGGGAAACCACACATAGACCAGACCCCAGGCTGCTGCTGCCATTTATTTAATGAAGTTTTAGAAAAAGCAGGAATTTCAACAGTCTGTGATTTATTGCCCAGGGGAGTTCAAGGAAACTCCCTCATGTGAGCTATTCATTTTCTTGTTCTGAACATCCCAAATCACCTCAGCAGGAGAGGATGTGAGTCCCTGACCTTGGCCAATGTCTCTGCTGTGTGTTTTCCTTTGCTAAGTAGGTCACAGTGCATTGTTTCTTCTGGCCTGAATGAAGCCGCTCACTGGGATCCTTTCCTGGGGTTACCCTCCACTTTCTTCCTTCCACCAGCACCCTCTAGGACTTGCAAAAGCACTTAAGCAACATAAATTGCAATGCTGTCCTTGTGAACAACCAGTTCCGCTGTTTTAACTAAACACAATGATGGGTGACCGTTGTTCCGTCTGCCAGGCAGGCAAATAGATGGAAAATAGGCGTGATTGCAGTCTGTTGTTGCAAGGATAGGATAACAACGAGCTTGACTGGCTACATTTTCACTTTCACACTAATGGCATATGTGTGGTAAGTGCCCACAGCTTGTGTTCTTTTTATTACTAGCTTCTGTGTGGCTTCTGTCTACTTCCACTGACTTTTCAACATTTATGTCTATTGCATACCTGTTCCCTTGACACCAAGGTCAATAACTATATCAGAATAACAATGATTAATAGACACCAATAAGCTGCTTATTTCTAAAACCCAGTAACTCCTCACTTTGTCATATAAGGAACTAAAAAAGATGAAAGCCTGGCATCTCTGCCTTCATTTTGTAAAGGTACTTTGACTGAAGGCACAGAGATAAATCATTGTCTTTAACCTTTCCTCTTGAGTCACCTGAAATTCCAGGAAAAGCCAAACCTCATAGCTATGGACCGCCCCCCTTCGCTGCCCCCCACATATGTAAAGGATAATTGTCAATGAGAGTGGTACCTGAAACAGAAGTATTCATTTTGTAGGGAGGAGATCGGTCCCTTGGCTGATGTAACAACAGGTTCCAGCTTGTCTGACCACCTTGCAGGGACACAAGCAGAGCTGAAACAGTAAAGGGCCAGTGAAGGACTAGACCACGAGTCACTCTGATTTAGTCTTATGCCCCATCTCATAAGACAGGTGAAGATAAAATAGGATCACATCATAAAATAGTGAAAAATTTCATAAGGAGATGCATAAATGAAGAACCTCTACCCGCCCCAGTCCCCTCATGCACACACACCAAGTACATAGAGATTTTTTGAAAGGATTATGAAGGAAACTCGAAAAAAAACTTACTGGGATTTAAAAGAAAACAGATTAGATGAGCTGTAAATCTCGGTAGCTGAGGAGGCAGTCAGGGTTGGAGATGAGGAAGAAAGCCATACTTTCTGAGTTAGAAATCAATGAAAGTTTATGACGCACCTGCAGAGCATGAGGGTGTGGTCTTCATCATCAGAGTCAGAGTCATGGTGCACAGTGTCATGGTGAGCCAGTTTAGGATTCTGGCTGTTGTCTAAAATGAGGAGACAGAAGGAGGTTGTGTTTTCTAATTCAGAAACAGAGGCAGACTGGGCAGAGGAGCTGCTAACAGGGAAACCTGGGTTGCCTTTAATGAGTTCCTAGTCTTGTTAATAAAAGATTTTTAGAATGGCCTCAGGAGGAAGCTCAGGGGCCATTTCATTAGAGTTTGAAAGAAAATCAACAGCAGCTGACAGGAAGAAAGAGGTAAAGGAGAAGAATTTGGGCCTTTTAAGATATTCATGGAGAAACAAAGAGATGCATGGGGTGGGTGTCATAGAACCAGTGTGAGGGAATACATGCTTAATCTTCTGCCTATGATCCAAAAGGAGAGATTGAAAAAGGGAATATATATATATATATATATATATATATATATATATATATATATATATTTTTTTTTTGAGAGNATATATTTGGTCTTTTTGAGACAGGGTCTCCCTGTAGCTCTGACTGTTCTGGAACTCACTCTGTAGACCAGGCTGGCCTTGAACTCACAGAGATCCACCTGCCTCTGCCTCCCAAGTGCTAGGATTAAAGGTGTGCGCCACCAAGCCCAGCGGAAAGTTATATATTTTAACATAGATCCCAGGAAAGGAGGTAGGCTTAGCAGCCTGGCATGGCAAGAGTTCTGAAGCAGCCATACAGAGGCAGGGCCTTCTGGGCAGGATGAGTATATTATCACTTTAAGGGAGTAATTATTCTTCCCAGCTCCTTATCATGTCTTTAAGGAAATAAACTTTCCTATAGGGTGGTCTCCTGGCCAAGTGATTGACAAGACCAACTGGATTAACTTTTTTTTTTTATTTCATTTAGTTGAAATATACACATGTAAAGAATTTCAGTTGTTTTCACACCCCCTTCCCCTCCATCACACCCCTCCCTCTCCTGCTGACACAATTCTCAACACATCTCCCTCCTGCTTGCATGCCTTCTTGGTGTGTGTGCCCCACTGGGTTTCAGGTCCAGATGAATGGCAAGCCCGCTTCTATTAATGCTTAAGGAAGGAGACAATAGAAGAATCTTCTTACCTGAGGGCAGGTGGGATGTTATTCAATGGAAGAGCAAGGGAAATGTATCAGTGGCTACACCAGTAAATAAAATGACCAACAGCTCCAACAAGCTTTAATTGCCAACAGTCCCTCTGGGAGTGGTGAGGCCCCATGGGCCCCTCCTCCTTCCAGAGGAAATGTTGAGAGGATCAATCTCATTAGTCTTGTGCAGATAACAAGCACTGAGTTCCTGAATGGAATGGCCATGACAGGTCCACAGCACAGCTTCCTGGAGGTGGAACTCAGATTCTTTGCTTTTGACAAGGAGGAAGTTGATTTCTCCCAATGGATCTGAGAAAAAGCCCTGGTACCTTCACTTTTCCATGTGCAGTTTAAAACTCTAAGGGGAGCAGTTATGATGTTCCCTTTTCTAGTGTGTCCTGGGAAGTGAGTCCAAAGCCAACCACAAGGGAGCGGTTCATATTAAAGACCTTACAGGTCTACAAATCTCAAGAAGCTGTGTAACAAAAGAAAGGTAATAAGATGCCAGTTCCCACACTGGAAATGGAGCCCAAACATTTTTGGCAATTCTTCCCTCAGGTCTGGACAAAAGCAAAGACATTCCTAGCTTCTAGCCAGGGATGAGAATTGAAGTCCCCATTTCTCAAAGTGCCTCACCAGTGTCCATCTTCTGGTCTCATCAAATTCTGTCTGTCAGCAACTGGATGGAGGAGTGACTTCTGCTTTGTATAAGTGCACATCTCATTAAATAGATACCCTTTTGATCTTCTTAACATGTCTCCATATACAATAACTTTCTTTAATTTTTTTTTTATGTGTATGAGTGTACTGTCTGCATGTAGGTTGGTGCACCCATGTTGTCCAATGCTGAGGAGGTCAGAAGAGGGCTGTGCTGGATAGCTTTAGTGTCAACTTGACACACCTGAGTTGAGGGAGCCTCAATTGGGGAATTGGCTCCATTGGATTGGCCTGTGGCCACATCTGTGGAGAATTGTCTTGATTGTCGAGCAATGTGGGAGGGCCCAGCCCACAATGAGTGGTGCCACCCTGGGCAGGTTGTTGTGCACCATATAAGAAGGCAGGCTGGGCATGAGCCAAGGGAGCAAGCCAATGAACAGCATTCCTCCATGGCCTGTGCTTCTGCTCCTACCTCCAGGTTCCTGCCCTGAGTTCCTGCCTTGGGCTCCCTGAGTGATTAACCCAGGAGGTGTAAGCTGAATAAACCCTTTCCTCCCCAAGTTGGTGTCAGTCAGAGTGTTTTGTCACAACAATGGAAGACAAGCTAGAACAAGGGCATCAGATTCCCCTGGAACTGGAGTTAAAGACGATTCTTAGCCACCATGTATGTGGGTGCTGGGAATTGAACCAGGGTCCTCTGCAAGAGCAGTGGGTGCTCTTAACCGCTGAGCCATCTCTCCAGCCCCTACAACAACTTTCTTAAGGGACAGTTTCAGCTCCAGGTGAATGGCAAGCCAAGTTCTATGAACTCTTAAGGAAGGAGACAATAGAAGAATCTTCTGGACAGTTTAGAATGAAATGTGTTCTCCTAAGCCATAGTTAGAGCTCAAATATTGTTCTTTCAATCGGGCATAAGTTATCATAGTACATTAAAAATAATTAAGTTATTTAATGGAATTTTGCAAAGAGAAATAAAAAGAAGGAATAAAGCAGGGGAGGTGCCTTTTACTAGTTATAGTAGACTAGAATTAATGAATTTGTTGTGGGATGAAATCTAAGAGGTCTTCTAATAATTAATCATCAGTTATGACGGATTTGAATATTCAAAATCTCTGATCTACTTACTCAGCTATGGTGCATGTCAAGGCAAACCTGTCAAAAGCATAGATTTTTTATTTAAGTTACTGTTCTTTTTATTTCTAGTATTTTCTTTGGTCATTTTTCAAAGCCTCTCTTTTCATTTATATTACCTGATTATTCTTGCATATAATGTGCTTTTCTACTAGAGTTCTTACTATAATAATCAATGGCTATTTTTAATTTCCTCTCTGGTAATTCCAAATTGCCAAAATTTCTTTTTTTTATAAATTTTTTTATTAATTTTTATTTAATTCTGTATGTATATGAATGCACTGTCTGCATGCAAGTCTGTGCACCCATGTTGTGCAATGCCGCGGAGGTCAGAAGAGGGTGTAGGATTTCCCTGGAACTGGAGCTCTCCTGGAATTGGAGTTTCAGACGGTTCTTGGCCACCATGTGGGTGCTGGGGATCAAACCTGGGTCCTCTGCAAGAGCGGTCGGTGCTCTTAACTGCTAGGCCATCTCTACAGCCCCAAATTGCTGAAATTTCTTGGGTTTCCTTCTGAACATGACATCTCACATTATGGGTTATTTTTAATTCCTTGACTTTGGGTATGATTTCTACATTTTTATGTTGAAAATGAAAATTCAGTTTTATATAATGGAAACTGGACTAAATATTTCCTGGGAATGCGTGTTTATGGGATGTTGGGTTAAGAGGCACCAGAGACTTCAGGTCCAGGTTCTTATTTTATCTCCCTCTTTAGAATCTGGACTTAGCTAAGCACTGCTCCACAGTGGGAGACGGTCGGTCTTACTGCTCTTTTATCTGTAATCTAAATCACTGCACTGTTCAGTCATGCTAGTGTAGGGTTACAGTGGGCCAGAGAAGGTTCAAGAACTTCCTGGTTGAAATTCCCCTCTGTGAGTGGATCCATAATTGTTTCTGTCTGCCACCCGCTATTGTTCTCTTTGGCTGTAGTGTTTCTAACCTGTTTTCTAAGTGTGAGCCCAGGTCTGTACACCTCACTTCCCTTAGGGAAGGAAAGAAAGATAGAAGGGCCCAGAGTGGAAAGAAGGTCGTTATCCTAGCTGTGGTAAGGCCCTGGCAATTTTACTTCCCGCAGAGCAGGCATTTGTTATGGGAAACTCTCTGGGTTTATTTAGGTTACACTTACTCTTCCCCTATCATGCTAGTGCCCGAGTGTCACTTGGGTCTTTACTGATGACGAGGACGGTGGCAACCTTGGTGTGTCCTTGGAGGGCCCTGCGAGGTTTCAGATTCTCACTTTCAAACTGGCTCAGCCATTTCTCAAAGTTGTTATCTAGGTATCCCACTTCTGCTTCAGGTAAGCACCTGGATCTGTGACCCAGGAGTTAACTGGCTCTCCAGATTCCACGGTGTGGAAGTCATCATGCACTCTCAACTCTCTAATGTGTCTTAAGAAACTTCACCAAGTTTCAGCTTTTCCAGGTTTATCTTGTAATAAAATAATGTTATTTAAAGAAAATGTATTTTTAGTTTTATTTGTGTATGTATGTATCTGTGTCTGTGTCTGTGTCTGTGTGTGTCTACCATGTGTGTACAGGTTCCTGCAGAGGCCAGAAGGCCCCAGGTGCCTTGGAGGTACAGACACAGATGACTACAATCCACTTGATGGGTGCTAGGAACCAAATTTGTGTCCTCTGGAAGAAAAGGAACTGTTATTAATGGCTGAGTTATCTCCCCAGCCTCTAACGAGCCTTTTTACAAGTTAGAACCGAGATTATCCATAATTAAATCTTCACTTCTTACTTTTAACAAGTTCAGTCTTGTCTTTTTGGTTCTGAGCCTGAGCCTTTAATGGCTGCGCCAGCTCTAAAGCAACTATGTTGTTATGATGTGACTCTCTTAACAGGCTCTAGAATTGATCCACTACTTACTTTCAGACTGTAATTACTGTATATGAGTGGAAGGTATGTATTCATATTTTAGAGTAATATAAAATTAAAGGAGGAAAATGTGAATTCCTAAACATAAAAAAAAAAGACTGAGAGAAAGATGCAGGACAGTTATGGCTGAGTGCATGATCTGGGGTGGGGTTGGGGGAAGGGAAAGGAGAATATGTCTGAACTGAACTGAGAAGTGATGTCTGAAATACACAAAACATCAATAAAAGCATTATTAAAAAATAAAAAAAAATAACAAGTTCGTTCTTATCACTGGTGAGTTTGGGCACTGTTACCATCCTGCAATGCCAACCACCTGCCTAGTCTCTCTACTATATATTCACTTTACACAACAATATAAATATTTATTACTAGTTTATGGAAATAAGATGAAGCTAAATCCTCTTTCATTTGTACATTCATAAAGTACTCTGAATAAGCCTTCAAGTCTGGCCACACAATACAGCTATTTTAAGTTTCATCATCAATAATGTTTTAGGGTTAGTGAGATGAATCCGTGGATAAAGATGCCAGCCACAAAGACTGATGACCTGATTTTGATCCCCAAAACCCACATGGGAAAGAGAATTAATTCCTGTGCGTTGCTCTCTGATCTACACAATAGGTGCCATACCACATGTGTATGCTATCATAACTTGGCACATGTCCACTGTTAATACCTCAAAGAAGTCAGAGTTATGGCATCTTCACTTTGTTGCTCCAGAATAAGTGACACAAGCCATCACTTGAACTTGGCCGAAAAGCATATCATGTTCGGATTTCAGAGAGACAGAAGAAAATCCCATTAAATTTTGGATCTTATTAGCTAAATGAAAATAGTGTTTTGGCACTAATGCTAGGAGTGTATCAACTTCCATGCTCACAAGAGTGAGACTTTCTCCTGTAGACTAATACCAAGTAACACTCTCCTTCTAGCATACAGTAGTCTTGAGGAAAAGAAGACTATTTCATTTCAATATCAAATAAGATACTTGCTATTTTTCTTTCATTATTTCATTGTACTTAGAAGTCAATCTACTGTTCGGTCCTGGTAGATAAAATGAATGCAAAGGGTTGGGATTGCCTATGCCAGTTTATTATATGTAAATAACACATTATTGAATAAAAATATGTCAAGCAGTCCATGAAATGTTACAGATTTGAAGATACTTTCATTATATTTTCTGCATGAGGAAGACTTGTATGGAAATGCAATTTCTTTTGTATTACATTAACTTTTCATTAACCAGTGAAAAACAAATTCGTTTTAAATGTTTATTTATTTATTTTTACTTTGTGTGTTTGAGGATAGTGCCTGCATGTGTGAAACCACACCTGTGGTATGTAATGCCTGTGTAGGTCAGAAGAGGTCGTTTGATTTCCTGGAACTGGAATTACAGATGGTTGGTTAATAGCCTCCATGTGAGTGCTGGAAGATGAATGCGGGTCCTATGCAAGAGAGCCATTGCTCTTAACCACTGAGCAATCTCTCCAGTCCCAGAGAAGTCTTTGAGCAAAAGATCTGCGCTTTCCAGCCCTGAGCATTGTGATGAAGAAATCAAGGTGTTCTTTCCTTCTAAGTGGCCTGCATGAGGCCTCCCTGAAAAAATCTGTGGGAAGTATTATGCTATTCATTAGTTCTTTCTCAGTAATGCTCAACCATGCTTTAGGGTGTGAGGAACACCTGTCAAATGTTCAAGCAACACCTGTGAGTTCCGAGCAATTGATCAGTAGCAATACACTAACAAAGAGAAAAGACCTGGGGCTATCCAAGCATTGTTTGTGGTATGTACAAAGAGGAGATTCTCCCAGGCACAGTCCAGACGGTTGCCTCCTTTCAGTGTAAACAAAATCAAGTACCTGTCCTTTTAGAGGTATTCTGTCTTTAAGTGGGCAAGATATTTTGTCCCTTGGAGCTATTTGACCTGCAATGCCAAAGTTTCTAACAATTGTTTCAATTTGTGTCTAGCAACTGGGAATTGACACTTTCCAGGGATGGCAGAATGGTAAAGGATTTCAGGAGATGTATTAAGGTGAACAAAATGAGAACACCAAAATTCACTCTTATGGCTGCTTCTGAGAGGCAATTTCATATGGGAATGCATATGAGTGGGTGTTTTGTCACCCATCATCATGTATACGTGTGTAGGTGTGTCCAAGCACATTTTTCTGATCAATGAAACATCTACAATGCTACCCATTTTGCTAATTTATGAGGCCATGGTTTCTTCTAGGAACTGTGTGCTTGCAGGATTAATTCCAGAAGGTTGCCGCACAGCAATCTCACTGCGGCCGTTGCTCATCATCCTTCAGTAGGAATAATTTATGGTTTAATCTTACACGCAGGCATATTAAATTAGTATTACTCGTCAGAACCCGCTTATTAATAAAACAAGCGGAATTAGCCACTGGAGAATCGTATTTAGAATTCAATGACAATTTTACATTTTTAATAATGGCTCAGAAATATTATTGCAGAGCAGGTGGCACAGTGAACTGTGGTCAAATTTGACATTCATTAATAATTGAAGCATGGAACGTGACAGAGGTGAAAATTGATATTGATTTCTTTCCTCTAATATTTGGAGGAGTTGTCAAAGGTAAATAAAATGAGATAACAAGACATCGAATCTCACTGATTCTTTGATCGCCCCACCCCACAGGAGAGCACAGATCCCTCGTTTGCCCACCCTGTCTTGAATAATTCAATACGCACAGACTTTCCAGTTCAATGCATTATAAAACACACTCAGGCTGAGTTTCAATCATATTAGACTGAAAGCTGAATTTTTCATGAAGGATTATTTAAAACAAAATGCGTCTTGGGCCCAACAGCCTTTGAAACCAAACAATCCTGAGAGTTCAGTAAGGAAATGTCAACACTGCGGAGAATTCTTCAGTTCAGGAAACTAAAGGAATCCTATTTGATGTACATTAACCATATCAATATTAACAGCTTTCTGCTGGTTCTCGGCACTGATTTGAGCCGCACGAGCTTTGCTCCAGTATTTTAACTGGTTGTGAAGGCACTGAGAGAGTTGTTCTGAGGTTGAACTTGACCTGCCTCAGGGAATCCTTTCTGCTCCATCCATTTTGAGAGCTTTATTCAATTGGATTTCTCTGCTTCACACTTTCCTAACACTTTTCACCCCTGGGAAAATGAAAAATGCTCAAATATAGACATTGACACTACAGAGCCTTTGTTGGGGACTAGTGTCTTTCAGTGTCCATCTTCCACAGGAATTGCTGACCTCTAACTTAAACCTAACTTTGTATGCAAAGACACCAACATTGATTGAGCTACTAGAACAAGTAAGTCATTTTAAACCTTATTTTACATTTTGAGTCATCTCTTCATTTTGTAACTTGGCTTATTTAGTAGTTAGCAAATAATGAAGCACAATGGTTTTCACTGGATGTACATGGAAAGGCAGATGGAGCAATTTCTCCTGAGTCATACAGAGTCCGGAAATGGTAAGAGAAACTCAACCAGCCATTGCCACAATTACCAAGCATGTTAACATTTTAACATTTCATAGTTTTCTTTGCTAACTGTCCCTGAATTTTAGGCCACTGAGAAGTTGATATTAATTAACTTTAAGACTCTCTTTTTGCCATTAAAATGATGTGATAGTTTGTGAGAGATGTCCCCATTGGCTCCAAGTACTTGCACACTGTGTCCCCAGTTGGAGACACTGTTCATATGGATTTAGACATGTGGCCTTACTGGAGGAAACACATCACTAGGGTAGGCTTTGAGAGTTCACAGCCATGCCCCACCTCCCCTTGTCTCTCTCTCCTTCCTGTGCCTGCTTGGAGATATGAGTGTTCAACTTTCCACTCCACTTTGTTGCCATGCCTTCCCACCATGATGGACTCCTATCCCTCTAGAACGGTAAGCCCAATAACACCTTCCTTCTACAGCATTTGGTTGTCTTGATCATGGCATATCATGGTAATAGAAAGGGAACTAACACAAATGGTTATAACTTTGCCAGTAAAATTGATTAAAAATCCCATTAGGAAATAATGAAGGGAAGAAAGGAAGGAGAGACAGAGAAAGAGAGAGAGAAGAGAAGGGGAGGGGTAGAGAGGGCAAATATGCTGTGAGATAAATCTTTTTTTCAGTTGTTAATGAACATTATATTCATTTAAGGTTTTTAGTTGTTTATTTTTATTTTTTGTGCACAAGTGTTTTGCCTACATGTAAATGGACCCATGCATCAAGTCAAATGCCTATAGAGGCTAGAAGAGACGACTGGGTCCTCTGGAACTAGAGCAACAAATGGTTCTTAGTCTCCATGCTGGTGCTTGGAATCAAACCAGGGTATTTCTGCAAGAGCAGCCAGTGCTCTTAAACCCTGGGAATCTCCCATCCACAGGTTCTATTCACTTTTGAATAGACAACTTATCTCACAGCTGAGGAGAGAAGACTTTTGAGTTCACAAGTAACTTCCATATTAAGACACCTAGCTACTGGTTCATGAAAAATTCAGCTTTCAGTCTAATATGATTGAAACTTAAATGAAGTTCTTTGACAGCCTTTCAAGCTAGGAATTCAAAACAAAAACTCATGGTACAACAAAGAAAACAATAAGATAAGGTATTTTAGTTTATTTTCTATTACTATAATGGAATACTCAAGACTGGGTTATTTATACAGTAAAAAAGTTTATTTGAGCTTATCATTCTGGAGGCAGAGAATGCAAGAGTTTGAGGCTATATCTATCAAGGAATTACTTCACTATGCACTATAACATAGTTAAGGGCTTCACACACTAGGAGTGTACAAGAGTTTATAGCAACATGTGTATGAGAGGAGGCATAGGGAGTCTAGATGTGTTCTAAAACTTATTTGCACATGAACTGATGCAGACTCAGAAGAAAGATAAGTGTTCCCTAAAGGCCCCACTCACCAGGGAAACTACATTAGGAACCAAATCTCACTATGGATAACAAGAATATTCACAGGGAGACACGGAGTGTGAATTCACTTCACTATTAATCATCAATGCAGGATATAGGTTAGGAGAAAAGTTGAAAAAGGGCAACAGAAAGTTTTAGAGTTAGTAAAACTTTTTGCATTGAGTATTAGAATTTAAAACACCTTCTGAAGGAGATCTCCTGAGACCAGCTGAAGTGCAGGCAAGGACAAGCCCATATGCCAGGAACACGAAGAAGAGACAACACAGGAAAGGGGCAGGATAATCCTGCACCAAGCTCTACCAACACTATGGAAGATTCCTACAGTGGGATCCCCCTGGGGATGACCCAGGACACAGATATCAGAAACACAATTGGGAACATACTTAAAGAACTACAAGATTATAAAGAGAAAATCAAAGAACTAAGAAAAAAGAATGAAGAACTCAAGAAGGACCTAGAGAGAGAGAATGACAAACTCCAGAAGGAAATAGAAACACTGAAAAGATCCCATGCTGAAAAAGATAAGGAAACCAACCAGCAAAGCAAGGGCTACAGGAAGAGATTGAGAAGCTCCAAAAAGAAGTAGAAATACTGAAGAAATGAGAAGAAGAACTGAAAAAGGAAATCAAACACTCATCCATTCAAGAGGAAAGGAATGGAAAAAGCCTCAGAAGCAGAACGGAGGAAGCAGAACAAAGAATATCAGACCTGGAAGATAACAGAGAACAACTAAAAACCTCAAGGAAAGATTATGAAAAATTTAAAAATACACAAAAGTGGAACAACCAGGACACTATGAAAAGATCAAACCTCCCCATCATAGGAATAGAGGAAGGAGAAGAATCCCAAGAGAATGGTATTGATCAGATCTTCAACAGAATAATAGATGAAAACTTCCCCAAACTAAAAAAAGACAAACCAATACAAATACAAGAAGCACATAGAACTCCAAACAGACAAGATCAGAAAAGAAATTCTCCACACCACATCATAATTAAAATGCTAGACACCCAAAACAAAAACAAAATCCTTAAAGCCACAAGAGAAAAACAACAAGTGACCTATAAGGGGAAATCTGTCAGAATGACAACTGACTTCTCAATGCAAACTATGAAAGCAAGAAGAACCTGGAGCAAAGCATTCCCAGTGTTGAAGGACAATGGATGCCAACCCAGGTTACTATACCCAGCAAAAATGTTGATTATAATTGAAGGAGGGAGAAAAACCTTCCATGACATAAACAAGTTGAAAGAATACATGTCTGGAAAACCAACCCTTCAGAGAATACTTGAAGCAATTCAAAGGACAGAAGAAAGGAGCAACCATCTGCAGGCACCTATAAAGAGAAATCAATAAAAGCATAACTGCAGAAGTAGAAACCAAACCCAAACCACAAATGGATAATAAGGCAAAAGGAAGCAACACAAACCTATCAGTCATAACCTTCAATATTAATGGACTTACTTCCCCAATCAAAAGACATAGACTGGGAGATTGGATTACGAAACAGAATCCATCGATATGCTGTCTACAAGAAACACAGCTTACCTTCAAGGACAGGCACCACCTTAAAGTGAAAAGATGGAAAAAAATAGTCCAAGAAAATGGTACCAAAAAGAAAGCTGGTATTGCTATTTTAATATCAGACAAAATAAACTTCAAAGTAAAAGAAATCAGAAGAGACAAAGAAGGCCACTACATTTTTATCAAAGGAACAATTCACCAAGAAGATTTCACAAATATGAATTATGAATATATATATATATGCCCCAAACTCGGGTGTACCAAACTTTATAAAAACAATTCTCTAGGACCACAAGTCACACACTAACCCCAGTACACTCATAGTAGGGGACTTCAACACCCCGCTGAGTCCTTTGGATAGGTCAATAAGACAAAGAATAAACAGAGAGACATCTGAACTGAACGATATGATACAGCAAATGGACCTCATAGACCTCTACCGAATATTCCACCCTAATACCAGAGAATACGCTTTCTACTCAGCACCCCACGGATCATTCTTCAAAACTGACCACAGAGGAAACCTCTACATATACAAAAAGATTGAAATAATTTCATGTATTCTATCAGACCACAGTATAATAAAGCTCAACATCAACACCAGGATAAGTCCTACTACATACAAGAACACATGGAGACTAAACAACACACTCTTGAATAATGAATGGGTCAAGGAAGAGATAAAGAAAGAAATAAAAGAATTTCTGGAACTTAATAACAATGACAATACAACACAACAAAACCTATGGGATACCTTAAAAGCAGTCCTAAGAGGGAAGTTTATAGCCCTGAGTGCCTACATTATAAAAACAGAAAGAGCACAAGTGAATGATCTAACACTACAGCTAAAAGCACTTGAGAGGCAACAACAGATGAGCCCTAAACGCAGCAGACAGGAAGAAATAACAAAAATCAGAGCAGAAATCAATGAAACAGAAACAAAGAAAACAATACAAAATATCAATGAAGACAAAAGTTGGTTCTTTGAAAGAATAAACAAGATAGACAGACCTCTATCCCAGTTAACCAAAAGAAAGAACAACTCCAAATCAATACAATCCGTGATGAAAAGAAAAATATCACAACAGACAAGGAAAAGATCCAGAAAATCATATGAAAGTACTTCAAAAACCTATACTCTACCAAGTTTGAAAACCTAGAAGAAATGGATGAATATCTGAAATCCTGGGAATCACCAAAGCTCAACCAAGAAGAGACTAACAGCTTAAACAGACCTATAATGTATGAAGAAATTGAAGATGTAATAAGAAACCTCTAAACTAAAAAAAGTCCAGGCCCAGATAGTTTGACGGCAGAATTCTATAAAACATTTCAAAAAGACCTTCAACCATTATTACTGAAACTGATTAGAAGGATACAATCAGATGGAATTCTCCCAAATTCCTTCTATGAAGCCAGCATCACTCTATTACCAAAACCAGGCAAAGATACAACTAAAAAGGAGAATTATAGACATATCTCCCTAATGAACACAGATGCCAAAATTCTAAACAGGATACTGGCAGATCGCATACAGACCCACATCAAGAAGATCATCCATCATGACCAAGTTGGATTCATACCAGAGATGCAGGGATGGTTCAACATATGAAAATCAATAAACATCATCAAACACATAAACGGAATCAAAGACAAAAACCACACCATCATCTCAATTGATGCTGAAAAAGCCTTTGACAAAATCCAGCATCCCTTCATGCTTAAAGTCCTAGAAGGAATTGGATTGGAGGGATCATTCCTCAATGTAATCAAAGCCATATACAGGAAACCCACAGCCAATATCATCCTAAATGGGGAAATGACGGAAACATTCCCTTTAAAGGTAGGAACTCGGCAAGGCTGCCCCCTATCACCACTCCTCTTCAATATAGTGCTTGAAACACTTGCTAGAGCAATAAGGCAAGAAAAGGATATTAAAGGAGTACTAATTGGAAAAGAGGAAGTCAAACTATCCCTATTTGCTGATGATATGATTGTTTACTTAAGAGATGCAAAAAACTCCACCAGAAAACTCCTAGAAACGATTAACAGCTTCAGCAAAGTGGCAGGATACAAAATTAACCTTAGAAAATCAATGGCCTTTCTTTACACCAAGAACAAGCAACTGGAGAAAGAATTCAAAGAGACCTTCCCACTCACAATAGCCTCAAAAACAATAAGATACCTAGGAACAAACCTAACCAAAGACACCAAAGACCTCTACAACAAAAATTTTAAACCCTTAAAGAAAGAAATTGAAGAAGACCTCAGAAGATGGAAAAACCTCCCATGCTCATGGATTGGGAAAATTAACATTGTAAAAATGTCCATTTTACCAAAACTCTTGTATAGATTTAATGCAATCCCAATCAAAATCCCCAAGAGTTTCTTCACAGGCTTGGAAACAAAAGTTCTTAAATTCATTTGGAGAAACAAAAGACCCCGAATAGCCAAATCAATCCTGAGTGAAAAGAGCTACACAGGAGGGATCTCTATACCAGATTTTAAACTATACTACAGGGCTATAGTCATAAAAACAGCCTGGTACTGGCACAAAAACAGACCTGTTGACCAATGGAACAAAACCGAAGATCCAAATCTGAGCACATACAATTTCAGCCATCTCATATTTGACAAGGGGGCCAAGAAACCACAATGGAGAAAAGACAGCATCTTCAGCAAGTGGTGTTGGCAAAACTGGATCACCACTTGTAGAAGAATGAAATTAAACCCCTACCTCTCACCCTGTACAAAAGTCAACTCCAGATGGATTAAAGACCTCAACGTGAAACCCCAAACTCTGAAGGTGATAGAAGAAAAAGTTGGCAGCAGACTACAAGACATAGGCGTAGGAAAAGACTTCCTAAATCAGACAGCAGCTGCACAAGAATTAAGGTCGACAATTGACAAATGGGACCTCATCAAACTCAAAAGCTTCTGTACATCAAAAGAAACAATCAAGGAAGTGAAGAGAAATCCCACAGAGTGGGAGGAAACCTTCACTGCAGATACATCTGACAAAGCATTGATTTCCAGAATATATAAACTACTCAAAAAACAAAGAAAAAAGAAAACAAATGACCCACTCAATAGATGGAGCAAAGAACTGAACAGAGACTTCACAAGTGAGGAATTAGAGATGTCTGAGAAACACCTCAAGAACTGTTCAACATCACTAATCATTAAGGAAATGCAAATGAAAACCACTTTAAGATATCATCTTACTCCAATAAGACTGGCTAGGATCAAGAAAACAAATGATACCAAGTGCTGGAGAGGTTGTGGGGAAAGGGGAACACTCATCCACTGCTGGTGGGAATGTAAACTCGTACAGCCACTATGGAAAGCAGTGTGGAGAACCCTTGGAAGACTTGGAATGAACTTGCCACCCGACCCAGCCATACCACTCCTGGGCATGTACCCTCAAGACTTACGCCACCACAGAGATACATGCACGGCCATGTTTATTGCAGCTCTCTTCACAATAGCAAGGAGCTGGAACCAACCTAAATGCCCCTCAACTGACGAGTGGATAGAGAAAATGTGGTACATCTACACAATGGAGTTCTATGCAGCAGTAAAGAAAGACGACATCACGAGCTTTGCAGGAAAATGGCTGGAGCTAGAGGACATCATGCTGAGTGAAGTAACACAGTCCCAGAAAAACAAACGATGAATGGTATCCCTCATCTGTGGATGCTAATGCCAATTACCTAGTTGTAAGTATTTCTTGTCCATGGCCCCTTGAGTTTTTGTCCAAGCAGTTGGTAGTGATGCATATTGGAAACAACAATAACAACAACAACAATAACAACAACAACAACAGAAAGGACTGCATCAAAGAACTGACTGAAACAGTGAACTTCTGCTCAAAACAGTCAACTTCCACATGGGAAATATCGAGAAAGACTGAGAAAGAGATGAAAAGCATGTTTGGCAGAATGCATGAGCTCTGGTGAGGTGGGGGAGGGGGGGACACAGGTCTAGATTTGATAAAAAAAATATATAAATAAATAAACTAAAAAAAAATACCTTCTGAAATGAAGTGATGTCCTAGATAACTTTTGTGACAACTTGACACACCTGGGTTGAGGGAGCCTCAATTGGGAATTTGCCTTAATTGTACTGGCCTGTCTCCACAGTGTATAGGGTAATTTCTTTATTGTTGAGTGTAATCAAAGGGTCCATCTTACTGTGGGGAGTGCCACACTGGCTAGGTTGTTCTATATTATATAAGAAAGCAGGCTGAGCATGGGCCAGGGAAATAAGCCTGTAAGCAAAATTGTTCCTCCATGGCCTGTGCTTCAGCTCCTGCTTCCAGGTTCCTACACTGAGCTTCATCCTTGTGCTCCCTCAGTGATGAACTATGACCCAGGAGATGTGAACCAAATAAATGCTTTCCTCCTTAAGTCAGAGTGTTTTGTCATAGCAATTAAAGGCAAACTAGAACAGAAATTGATACCAGGATCATGGGGTGTTACTGTGACAGACCTGACCCAAGTGTTTTGGGAGGATTATGAAAGAGTTTGGAACTTTGGGCTAGAAAACTTTTGAGATTATAGAGTTTGTTGCTCTGACTCTTGGAACAGTTGTGGAGTAAGAGTTGTAGATGATGAAGGTCTCACTTGTGACGTTTCAAAGGGAAGCAGAGAAAATAAGATTTGTTTGTATAATATTTTGAATTGAGCATCTGTGGGTTCTGGATACCTGGGGCTGAAGAATCAGCTATGATTAGTAAGAGACCAGAACCTGGAGTAAAACCTTTATTTCTTGTATGTGTTTGTTTTAATACTTTTATTGAATTGTGTATTTCATTCATTATCTTTCAGTCCAGTTTGGACACATTTCCTTCTCCCTGCTCCCATCCCACCTCATTTCATGCCTTCTGCCATACATGTCTTGCATCTTTCTCTGTCTTTCCAAAGTTTATCCTTGCAGAGGCTTGTTTTGGGCAGAGTTTAACTGTATCATTCAGTTCTTTAACCCAGTCTTTATGTTATTGTTTTTCCCTCCCCTTTGTATTGCTCTAACAGACGCCTATATAATCATCACATATGTATCAAAATTATGACCTCTGGGAATAAGCTGTATGTTAATTCCAAAATATGTTTAGGAATTAACATTTCCCCCTTTAATTTTATATTACTCTAAAATATGAATACATGCCTTCTGCCAATATACCATAATTACAGAGTCTGACAATAAGTGATAGGTCGATTCTAGAGCCCATTAAGAGATTTACATTATAGCAACACAGTTGCTTTCAGATAAAAAGAAATAAAACAATAATGTTTTTCAGCTTGACTTTCAACTGGGAATTTGGTGTTAGCATCCACAAATGAGGGAAATCATTCCCCACTTGTTTCTCTGGGACTGTGTTACTTCACTTAGCATAATGGCTTTGAGTTCCATCCATTTACCTGCAAAGTTCATGATGTCATCTTTCTTTAGCATTGAATAGTATTCCGTTGTGTAGATGTACCACATTTTGTTACCCACTCGTCTGTTGAGGGGCATTTCGGTTGGTTTCAGATCTTCATTCTTGTGAAGAGAGCTGCAATAAACATAGATGTGCATGTATCTTTGTGGTAGGATGAGTCTTGTGGGTATATACCCAGGAGTGGTATGACTGGGTCAGGTGGTAGGCTCATTTTGAGTCTTTCAAGGGTTCTCCACACTGCTTTCCATAATGGTTGGATGAGTTTGCATTCCCACCAGCAGTAGATGAGTGTTCCCCTTTCTCCAAAACCTCTCCAGCACTTGTTGTCTTTTGTTTTCTTGATCTTAGCCAGTCATATCACAGTGAGATGGTATCTGAGAGTGGTTTTAATTTGCATTTCCTTAATTATTAATGATGTTGAACACTTTTTAAGATGTTTCTCAGCCATCTTTACTTCCTCACTGGAGAAGTCTCTGTTTAGCTCTTTACTCCATCTTTTGAGTAGGTCATTTGTTTTCTTATCTGTTTTTTGAGTAGTCCTTAATGCTCTGTCAGATGTATCACTGGTGAAGATTCCCTTCCACTCTGGGTTTTCTCTTCATTTCCATGATTTTTTCTTTCACTATACAGAAGCTTTTAAGTTTGATGAGGTCAACTGTTCACCTTACTTCCTGTGCAGCTGCTGTCTGATTTATAAAGTCTTTTCCTACACCTTTGTTTTAATGGGACAATTCATGCTGGTTAGTTCCAGATTAAAAATCAGCTGAAAGTATCAAGAGACCAGTATCACTGTAGTGAAATTTTCTGAGAAGAAATTCCTCAGGGGCAGCACACGGAAGTTATGATCCTGAGGGTGCCTGAGTCTCCATCTCAAGCTGGAAGTAGGACTTGGTAATATGTAAGAATCCCCTGCATAGTTCTGCTGTTGAAAGAGTGAAGGGGTGACAGAGAGCACCTGAGGCTTGGCACTGTGAGATGTCAGAAAAGGCCATTGGTGAAAGTGCACCTTTGTTGCAGTGAAGACCCTGGTGAAGGGGTGACAGAGAGCACCTGAGGCTTGGCACTGTGAGACGTCAGAAAAGGCCATTGGTGAAAGTGCACCTTTGTTGCAGTGAAGACCCTGGAATTGCAGGGGTCATGAAGAGAAGATGAGGCTTTTGACAGGAGAGGTCAGAAGTGCCCATTGGTGAAGATGAAGCTTCAGTTTCAGTGGAGACCCCACCTTTTTGGAGATGCCAGGACCATGGATGACCACCAAGAGCAGTGGCAGGTGTGGAATGGAGCTGGCCTGGGCCTTAGAGATGAGCTGTGTGTTCTGTGAATGGCAGAACCAGAGAAGTGGACCTGCTGAAACCCTTAGGAGACCAGAAGATCATGAGTGAATCCCAGGTGTCCAGCCTTGAGCTACTTTGCTGGACTTAGGTTTTTCTTAGGTGTGCCCGATTCTTTTCCTTTGAAATAAGACAGTACTTGTTTTGGATTTTACATCAGCCCACAGTTAAGAGACTTTTAAGAGACTGAAATTTTAAGTGTTTGGATTTTTAAGGACTGTGGGGCTTTTAAGATCATGCTGTTTTGTAGGGAAAAGGAAGCCACCTGTGGTTTCTTTTGTGCTAAATTACCTGCTTGTCTGTTGACACAGAAACCTAGCCTTAGGCAGAATTTGCCTGTGCATTAGCAAACCTGTGACACCTTGGGATCAAAGGCATTGACAAGTACTCCTGACATTATGGAACATGAGGCAGGGGGTCTGAAATGAGGCCCTGAGACATGATGTCACTCGGGTATAAAAACAGAATGCTGTGAATTAATAAAAGGGTCCTTCTTACCATCAGACAGGGACTTCTGACCATTATTTTGCCAGTGTAATCATAACCCATCAGGCTTGTGTAGTTGTGACCAGCGGGTTGGATGGCAGTCCAGCAGACCACCAACCTGGGAATCTGGTGTGGGGCTGGAAGGAGACTTATCAGGCCACCAACTGTGATGTGTGGTGAGTGCCCTGGCAAGAGTTAGACTGTAGAGTGTCTATCAGGCAACGATCTGGTATTAGACTGTAGAGCACCTAGCAGGAGACAGTCTGGCTTATTAGACTGTAGAGTGCCTATCAGGCAACAGTCTGGCATTAGGTTGTAGAGTGCCTAGCAGGCAGCATCCTGGAGGATCTGGGAGTGCCAATAGGGCATTGCATGGTGTAGATGTTAGATAAGACAGCAGGCAATGGAATCGTTATCAGCCTTTGGCCCCAAGGTTTAGGACAGCTGCTGGTGACTGACTGTTGCATATTCCTTTTCCCCGTAATCCAGTGGATGAGGTTCATGCATCCATCTCTATGTGTGGCAGAGTGACACCACACTGTTTAATGTTAACATCATATATTGGGGACAAGAAATGTAAAGGTCATGATTTAATAGTGATATATTTTGTGTGTCAAGTTGACCAGAGCTCAGTTGTCCTGGACAGCTTTAGTGTCAACTTCAAATACCTGGGTTGAGGGAGCCTCAAGTAAGGAATTGACTCCATTGGGCTAGCCTATGACAATGTCTGTGGGGTATTTGCTTTGTTGTTGAGTGATGTGGGAGGGCCCAGCCCACTTTGGGTGATGCCTGGGCAGGTTGTTGTGTATTGTATAAGAAAGAAGGCTGTGCATGGGCCAGGGGAGCAAGCCAGTGAACAGCATTCCTCCATGGCCTGTGCTTCAGCTCCTGCCCCAGGTTCCTGCCCTGAGCTCCTGCCTTAGGCTCCCTAAGTGATGAACTGTGACCTAGGTGATAGGAGCCAAATAAACCCTTTCCTCCCCAAGTTGGTGTTGGACAGAGTGTTTTGTCACAGCAATTAAAGGAAAACTAGAACAGGTGATAATCAAAAGACATATCATAATCCTCTCCACATAAATCAATAATAAAAATCGAACCAACCAACCCCTCATCCCAGTCAAAGAAAGGCTCATTCAGTACCAATCCCATGCAAGTGATGGCACAGGAGGGGAAGGGGAGAGAAGGAGGAAGGAGAGGGAAGGCAGGAGGAGAGAGAATACCAGAGGATAAACTCTGTCTCACACGACAGAACCCAGATTGGCTTCTTCTGTCTCCCAAAACCAAGGAAAAGGAATTTGAATAAAACAGACCTGATTCCTGTACACTCATCACTCAAGTTGTTTCAAAGAAAAGCCCTAGGAGAAAAAGACAACTTCCTGTCTGAGTACCTTCCTGTCAGTGCTCACAGTTGTAAACTAGATGTTCAAATGATAACATCCTATTTTATTCAATTTCTTTTTATATTTACCTCTTTACAGGTCAGCATTGAAAAAGTATCCAATCAGAGTGACAGATCTCTCCATGCGTATCAGGATTTGAGCCTCATAGTTTCATCTGTAGTTCATATAATTTTCATTCTCATTTAGTTGGGTTTTGTTATGCATACTGCTATCAAAGTATTTGAAAGAAAGTTGCTTGTGTGCATGTGCAAGTAATCAAAGAAGACATGCTCTTAGCTTTGACCAAAAGGTCCCTCTACAATGTCAGTCAGAAACTTCTGGGAGTGGGCTGTCTCGTTCCAACATGTGGGTCCCAGGAATTTACCTCAGATTGCAAGACTTTTGAGGCAAGTGCCTTTAACCCCTGAGATGTGCTTTTTATGTTGACATCAACATGAAGCCCCAAGGACAGTGCACTTTCCTCAGAGGAGCCACCCAGATTGGCACCAGCTACCTACATGGGCCATTCGTGCACAATCATGCTGTAACTGCCGTTTCAGGAGACTGTTAGCCAGTTATTTCTAGGTGTTGGAACTCCTTTGGTTTGGTCAATGGTACATTTATTAGGCATTGGTTGTTTAAGAATCTGTTGGAGACCTTGTTTGGGTTTGCTGTCAGATCCTGTGGTTTAAGGTATCTATTTTGTTTGTTAACTGAAAGCTTTTTGTTTTCTAGCCATTCGGTTTGTTTTTGTTTTCAGAACTATGGAAGCATTTTGATTTCTGGTGATTCAGTTTCTTAATTTGCTAGCATTCATCTGCTTCTCCAAGATTTAATTCAAGGAGGAAGAAAGTGTTTGTGGAAAAACAGCTATTTATTTAGGACTCTAGGGGCTTTTATGTTTAGTAATTGTGTTAATTCAACTTGCAAATATTTGAGGAAAACAATTAGAAATCTCACTAAAAATAACATAGTTAACATGTTCCTCAATGAGAATCTTTAATATTTCTACACTTTTGTGGATGCTGAACTGGAAGTACTAGGCAATAGAATAAAATAATCATAAATGAAGGGGCTGAAGAGATGGACCAGCAGTTAAAAGCACTGGCTGCTCTTGCAGAGGACACATGTTCAATTCCCAGCACTCACACGGTGGTGAAAAACCATCTGTAACTCCATTTCCAGGGATCTGATGCCCTCTTCTCACCTCTGTGGGCTTGCATGATAGAGTACACATATATACATGCAGGCAATGCACTCATACACATAAAATAAAAATAATAAAATATTTGGGGCTGGAGAGATAGCCTAGAGGTTAAGAGCACCAACTGTTCTTGCAGAGGACCCGGGTTTGATCCCCAGCACCCACATGGCAGCTAAGAACCATCTGTAACTGGAGATTCCAGGAGAACTCCAATTCCAGGAGAACTCCAGTTCCAGGGGAATCCGAGACCCTCTTTTGACCTCCGAGGCTTTGCATGACACGGGTGCAAAGACCTACATGCAGACAGTACATTCAGACACATACACAAATAAATAAAATTAAAAATAAATTTTTTTAAAGGATAAAATATTTTTAGAAGTCACAAATGGGGTCTGTTAAGATGCTGGTTACTCTAAGCTGTCCAGATCCCACTTCATGCAGAATTTTCTCCCTGGGACAGCATTAGGAAGACCTCTTGGATGTAATTTTGCAGTTCCTAATTCGTGGTTGAACCCAGTGTTTGGTTCCTGTATGTTCCTGTCACATAGTCTGTGCCTTCAGCTTTAAAGGAAGGAAAAAGAATTTCGCTAAAATACCTTTACATGTCCTTTCTATAAAGGTAAACAGGTGACTCAAATAAAAAGAAATAAAAACAGGATAGAGATAGAAAAGCCAAATTTTCATCCTGCTTTTAGTTGTTTTTTTTTTTACCTAGATGATTATAAGGAGGACAATGTCTAAGTCTTTGTTATGATAGAACATAATCTTCAGCAAATTTGTTAATGTAAATTTTTTGATAAGAAAGCAAATTGTTTCCAGGACCATTAACATCTCTTATCTATATTTACATCACTTAGCTATTTTCCACAGAGCCATTTAACCAGCTCAGGCATTTATTCAGATTTTCGCTTTTGATTTTGATTTTGCTGTTTTAGACAAGGTCTTCCTATAGCCCTGGACCTCCCTGTGTATACCAGGTTGGCCCCTCACAAGGATTTACCTGCCTCTGCCTCCTCAGTGCTGAGATTAAAGGCATGTGCCACCAGGCACAGCCTAAGAATACATTCTTAATTCAAAGCTTCCCATAAAGTGTTTCATCCAAGATGATTCTACCAATGTAAACGATCAGATATTTAAAGAACAAATGATGTTTTATTTATACAAACTACTTCAAAATGACAGAGAGAACTATTTTCATCTTATTTTTATGAAGCTAGCAGGACTCTAAAACTAATTCCTGAGAAACATGGTGTGAGGAAATCAGAATAAGACATAAGGACAACTTTGATTACATAGTCTCCTAATAGCCTGGAAACTAAGTCGGACTCCTAACCTTTCGAAAGATTGTGGCAGGTTTTGATTCTAAAGCCAGCAAACAAAGGTGCTGCTCAGAGATGAGTGTGGGGTTTCTTATGTTCTGCAGAACCTGACATACCCTTACAGCTGCACTGGGTGTGTAACTTGCATTTCAACATAGCTCATAAAAACTCACAAAGACAGAAGAGGAAGTGAACTCATAGAACAAAAAGCCATGTTCCACATGGCCAATAACAAACTGGGAACATACATACAACAGACTTTCAAATACCTTAACATGCAAATGCATTAGTATGTTGTATTGGCCTTTCTATGGGCTGATTATGCCTCTTTCATTGTTTACAAAGACTGTCATAAGCATTTGTAGTTACACTTCCACATGTAGCATAATAAAATCAAGTGCCAGGCACGATGGTTAGTGCTGTCAACATGACAGACCTAGAATCCCGTGTGAGATGGACCTCTGGGCTTGCCTATAGGGGATTACCTTGATTAGGTTCACTGATGAGAAGAGAGTCATCTTAGTTGTGAGTGGGACAATTCCCCAGGTAGGCAACCCCGGAGCTTCAAGCTCCTGAGGCCTTAACTCCTCCACCTTCAGGACTATACATTTCAACTGTGAGCAGGATAAACCTTTTCTACTTTAAGTAACTTTTGTTCAAGGTGTTTTATCCCAGCAACAGGAACCTCAAGTGGCAACTGACAAAAGTCACTGTTTCTGTGAACTTACTTCATTTAGCTCCATCGGCTTTTCCCTTGTGTGTTGAAACTTTGACATAAGGTTCACAACTATTTAGGATGACTTCATTTTCTTTACATATTGATTCTTTGATGAAACAATCCATTTCATTCCCACTAACACTTTTGCATTAAAATTTATTTTGTCTAATGTGCCACAGCTTTCTTCTGAAGTAGCTGGTTACCTTTACTTGCCATCCTTTTACTTATTTATGCTTAGTGTATAATATTGTTTCTTTCACATAGCAGGCAGTGGGCAGCTGTCTCTGCGAAGCTGTCCTCTCCAACATTGCATCTTGTACTTTCTAAGTACCCATAGCTTGTATTATATACCAAATACTTTATTATGGATGCCTATATACAGTATATCACCCATAGAACAGCACATACTTTGATATAATAATATATATGATATGCTATACTACGTATGCAGCATGCATGATATATTTTATTTTCTTGTGTTTCATAACACTACACTCTGCATAACCAAGCGGTGTGTCTAAGCCAACTAGAAAACAAAGCAAATTGGAGTTGGTAATAGTGCTTCTCAAGGAGAACACTAAAGGGAAATGACCGAACAAACCTTAACTCTCTATCAAGCTCCACAGGTTCTCTGTACCCAATGAATCTGTTTGAAAAATGTTATAAAGGAGACTTCTTTCCATTATGTTATTTATTATTTTTACTTTATGTGCATGAGTATGTTGCCTGCATGTGAGTAAGTGTACCCGTGTCTCACAGTGCCCATGAAGATCACAAGAAGGTGTCAGATCACTTGGAGCTAGAGCTATAGACAGTTGTTAGCAGCCATGTGGGTGCTGAGAATTGAACCTGGATCCTCTGTAAGAGCGGTCAGTGCTCCTAACCACTGAGCCATCTCTTCGGCCCCTAAAAGGGGCTTCTAAAGTCCATTTTTATTTGAGACAACTTGAGAACTTTTCTTTCCTGGGTTGAGGGTGTTGTATTTTTGGACATTTTTATATTTCTTTTCATTTTGAAGTGGTTATAAATTTTTATATCCTTGCATGTATAAAATAATTTAGACTTCATATTTTTTATAATTTTTCCACTTGAATCTTTAATATTAAATTTATTTTTCTCAATTTTCAAATCATTTATTTCCTTATAGTATCTCATATTAGTGAGAAATCTGATTTTGATAGTTTGTTTTGTTTTGTGTATAATGTCTATTTTTGTCCACCAAGAAAGTTTGAAGTTTCTCTGCTTTTACTTGGACTTCTAAACATGTAACAGAATGAAGCCTTGGTAAGTAATTTTAGGATAATTTTTTTTTAATTTAATTTAATTTTTATTGATGCTTTGTGCATTTCGTACATCATTTTCCAATTCAGATCAGGCATATTTCCCTTTCCCTTCCCCCCAACCCCCACCCCATCCCAGATCATGTATTCTGCCGTAACTGTCTTGCATCTTTCTCTGTTTTTGTTTTTTTTGTTTTTTTTTTTTTCATTTTTTAGCTATAAGTGATAATCCATGAGTACAGGCATCCTTCATGCAAAACCAATCTGCAGGCTGTTGTGCCCAAACCCCCACAGCCCCACCATCCAGTGGGGGGTGACAGGTTGTTTGTTCAATTAAGTTGATCAAATGAATGTCCAGACTACATCGCTGTAGTTTCACCATTCACCCCAATCGCAGCCTTTACATTCTACCACGCCCCCTCTTCTGCAGATTGTTCCCTAGGCTTAGAAAAGGGGCACAGGTGGATGAGAAGTTAAAACAGTCCCTCTTCTGGAGCTGTTTGACTGGACTCTGGTCAATTCTGGTGTTTCCTTTCATGGGACTGCACAGTTTGTCCAGGAGTAACCTTTCGAATCCTCTGATGAAAGCACAAGCAATTAGATACTATAGGTTATTTAAACATTGTCTAATAAGTTATGGTAGGTTGGACTTTGTATGCATAGACACAAATGTTTTGGATGATATGTTAATCTATGAGTTCACTTTTCCCCCTGTTATATGACAGGGTCTTACGTGGCTTCTAGAATACTCCTAGCCGTAGAGGATGTAACTTGTGGCATCAGCAGTGTTTTCCTACAAGGCGAGAGACCAATACCCATTACATTTGGTTATACAGGCACATGTGCTGCCTCTGCTGCCACAGTATTTCCAGGCAAAGTGAGTGTTGTAGCTGTGCTGACGGGGAGTCTTTGTTGACTCAGGGAGACCCGTAATTGCTTCATGGTTTAGTGGCCCTTTTGGCAACACTCTGGACATTCCGAGGCCATCTGGTCACTTGCATGTGCAGTCCCAATACACCTGCCCTCCCATGTTTAACGTCGGCTTCTGTTTGCCTCGGCAAGGGTCTTAATCGCCTCTCCTCCTGCAGGTATCCCAACTTAGTAATAAGGGTATATTAACAACATGTGGTTACAGACGCTGATAAAACAGTAAGCATCGAGTTAAATGGAGATATAAATTCGCTGTTGTCCACATTTGTTTTTACACAAAATCTCTAGAACAATAACTTTGGGATGGCACATACAAATGTCTCAGTAATTTCTCTGTGTAACAGTATCACCTGTGTAGCATTTCTCTCACTATAAGATGATTTAACTAAAAATTAAGTTTGTTTCCCAAGTTAATCAATGTAGGCACCCAAAAACAACATGGGTAATTTGATGAAATCTGTGCCTTTGATTTCCACCCTATAGTTATGTATAATACAAACTGTCTTCTGGAGACTATGGGTTAAAAAAAAGGGGGGGAGACAGACAGACATGAAAACCTTTTCATCCAACAAAACTTGACCATTCAAATCTTAAAACTAACAATGGGAAAGATTTGTTTGTTCAACAGGACAAAAATTTCACCAACTAACGGCTGGAAGGAAAGAAAAAAATACAGCTTTGACATTGATAGGATTACCAAAATTGTGCCAACTGAAAGGTTGAACCGTCTGAACACTGAAAGAAGAAAGAAAAGCCTCAGCACTTGCACACATCGACACATATCTGTGGATCCTAATTGTAAAACTATTACTAATGAGTCCTTATGAACTACTTATACCTTCTAGGTGCCACAAGGTTTTGATATGAGAGACTTATTGGCCTACCCCCCCATAGAACAAGGAGAAATATGACGATGATGATGTCATTTTCCAACTGTAAATTGGAGACAACTATTATAGAGGTAATCTCTTATAAAACCGGTAAAAATGCCTTCTTTAATTGACTAATAGACATAAGAACTGTGAAAAGGATTATACTCTGTTCAGAACCAAATATAATACTAAAGTCCTTGGGCTATGCACTTAGGCAAAGTATATTAATGCAGGAGCTCTGACATCAGCAATGGATTGTTCTACCAGGGGGATGTTGGCCATGGGATCCAAGGCCCCACAAAAGGTAAGGGCTCCTTGCCCCTAAGTTGGGATACCTGCAGGAGGAGAGGCGATAAGACCCTGCTGCCAAAGACAGGAATTTTTTAAATTATATATGTGTGGGAGGGGGTGAGTGTGAATGTGTGCCACAGCACATACATGTAGGCAAGAGAACAGCTTTGTGGAATCAGTTCTTTTTTTTTATTTCTTATTTCTTATTTTTTATGTGTATAAGTGTATTGTCTGCATGTAGGTAAGTATATCTACGTAGGTCAGAAGAGGGTGTCAGATCCCCTGGAACTGAAGTTAAAGACAGTTATTAGCCACCATGTGGCTGCTGGAAACTAATGCCTTCCCATGTTCTAATGCTCAGTCTTGTCAGGCCCTGGATCACAACAGCAATGATAATCCGTCACTGTATGTGGCATGACAGTGCCTACAAGCAGTTATGTTACTGAATTCTTTTTTACACCACACAAATATGAGGTTGTCACTTTGTGAAACAATAAATTTCCCCTTGTCTATGACAGAGTCCAAGCAGATGCTGCCTGTTATATCCCCACTGGACCTTATCACTACTGATAGGATGAAGAAGTGAAGGTACAGAGTATTCAGGGAACTTGCCTGTGATTACACACTGTTAGTGGCAGAGCTCAAATTCAGGTCTGAGTATCCAGCCCCAGGACACATGCTGTTAGCTTCTATGCTAGTCTGCTTCATCAACTACTATCATGTTAATTTATTTGGACAAGTTTTTGTTGGTTATAAAGAAATCATTTAAAATGTTTGATTGTAACCCTTGGGATGTAAATCTGAGTCACAATCTGAAAATTCTAACCATGTGACCGCTGAAAATATTAGAAAGCTCTCCTGAGGTTTTCCTCTTACAGATTTTTACAGAAAGTTACAAGTCTATTATAAATAAATATGAGAATAGCATTCCATAGCATTTCATTAAGTGTGAAGATTTCTTGAATGGCAAAAACCGAGAGGAAACTTCCCCAACCCTTGAACTGATTTGCTTCCAGTGGGTGACTCCTGAACTTTGTTCATTAAACTAACCTTGAAATTACCTTCTTATTGCCTTTAGAACACAAAAGCGAATCTCATTTGGTACAGGAAATGCGGCTTCAGGTTCGTACCCAAGCTCTACCTTGGTGGTATCTCCAGTTTGAGAGAGATCTGGATTCACTTCTATTTTCTGTGCATCTTATGACTACATAAAGAAGCTGGAATAGTTCCAGCGATAGTTATGCAGGTTCTGCATGCACATGGTACTGCCACCCAGGAAATTTTATAACCCAGGAGAGGTCTAGCATGTTCAGCACAGCCAGGAACCCCTGTTTCTAAAAGGTATGCACTGTCATTCTTCAACCTTTATTTTGGAATTAAGAGCTATGCACAGCCAAGCATGGTGATAAGAATATCACTTATTCCTGGCCACCACAGGCTACATGGCAAGACTCTGTCAAAAGAAATTAAACTTGAAAACAACAATAAACGGAGGAAAAATATTTCTGCAGAAAAGCTTCCTGCAAGGTTCACATTTTCATTCCTTACCAAATGACTGGTCATTTTCCCTACCAGGCACTCCCAGTTGTCAAACACAAGGATAAATATTTGGAGACCAAGATATAACGTATGTGTTGAGATTGTGATGAATTCCTATTCAAACCTACTAAACCAAGAATAAACATGGGGAAATGAATGGAGGAAACAACTGGAATCAGTTGAATGTGTGGCAGTCCAGAAGGCTAGATACATGTATCAAGTATGTCTCTCAGAGAAGTATGTTGCCAGGTTTGGTGGGTGACACCTGTAAGCCAAGCACCAGAAAGCAGAGGCCAGATGATTATGACTTTGAGGCAAGCCAGGACTCCATACCATAGCCAGTTAGTATAATACCCACAGAATTATGTTCTCTATGAGAAAAACTGTTTTATTGATCCCAAATTTAATCCCTCTAATATATCTGAATAGATTCCAAGACTGTTGGTCCATGTCTGTGAGCATGTATTCCCATGGGCCATGCCATCCTGCATTCTGTTTGTGGACATGCTGCCCAGAAAGTGTTAGCCTTTTATCCTTGTATGTGGCTGCGCTTTCATTCAGTCAGGGTTTTGTTTGCACTACTGTTGCTGAATTCATGTTGCTTCCTTTGTTGTGGTTGTCTTTCGAGAAAGGGTCTTCCTATACCCTCAGCTGGCCTGGAACTCACTACATAGACCAGGTTCCCCTCAATCTCATGGAGATACACTACTGGGATTAACAGTGTGCACCACCATTCCTGTCTTTCTGAAGGGTGTGCAAATGACATTCCAGGATAGGGCATCCAGTATAAAACAAAGGACAGCCAAAATGAGGAAGACTCTGAACCTCACAGAGTCACCATAAGAATACCACAGAAGGTTTGTGCTGGTCTGTTAGTGAAATGGGAAGGCCAAGGTGGAACTGGTTGTTGGTTACTTCCAGTTTGGGTTTAAAAAAAATTTTTACTCCATATTACAATAAGAGAACTCACATTACAATAAGAGAAAAGGAATAGTTGAGGAAAAATAAAATAGCCTGGTATGTTAAAGCCATTCACAAAGGCTAATCAGCATGGGCCACAATAAAGAAGCTAAAAAATGTCTCTCTGATTGCTTCTGACATAACCCCTAGCTCTTTTAGCTTTTCTGCTCTCTCAAGTAGAATGTTGAACATAAAGGTTAATTGTTTCTAAACACTAACAAGGAATTGGTAAGAAGAAGCAGCCAAGTTGAATCTTGCAACAGTATTGTTCTAAATCCATGAAAAGCAGACATACAAAGCTGAAGGATATCATTAACACAGAACTCTGTCCTGTCACTTCTCTAAAAAGTAGAACGAGGAATAAAGGCTGAAAGGAGTGAGGGAGAAGAGGATTCTGGGAAACTCTCAATTATGGCTGTAGGACAGGAAAAGAGACTCCATGAAAGGCTATGACATATTTGAAGACAGCTAAGAGAGCACTATTAGTAGAGTCTTTCACACACAGGCATTCAAGAACACATTAGCCATGTATCTCTCAGGGATGCTGCAGAAGAGAATTTTGCCCTAGTTTTAGTGGTAAACAGGGCATTTCCAGCCATTATGCTGACACACATTAAACCAGAGGGACCTGAAATTCTTCTAAATGCATTCACCTATTCACATCTTCTTTAATACATTCCCTCAATAAACTTTGAGTGACTGCTTTATGCCAGACATTGTTCCAAGACATAGAGCAAGCAATGAAAAATACAAGGATATCTCAACCACTGTGGAGTTGCCATTATTTTGGAAGAAGTCCACACAGACCAAATGGGCTATTGCTATCTTTATTATCATTGATATCGTCCTTAAAAATTGGCAAGTACTCAGAATAAATGATAAGGCAGTGTGTAATAATCACTATCATATTTACTGAATCGTCAAGAAAATGCCTGTTTAAGAGGTAACATTTAAGCCGCATGCCAAGGGATGCAAGGAAATCATTAACAAAAGCATTTTCTGTAAAGAATATTCCAGATCAAAAGTGAGGATCAAGTGCAAACAATCTGAAGCAAGATCATGATTAATTATAGTGAGGAAAAAGAAAGTACAGCTTAAGTTCTAAAATAATGTGGATGTTTGTACAAACTGGTCCCTAACAAACTATGCATAGGTACTTTCTTGTGAGCTATATTTACTTATCATTCAGAAGAATTGTCTATTTGAAGTCACGTTAGGAAGGCTGCTTGGTTGATAAAGCACAACCCTACCACAGATCACAGCCACCATCATTTAAAACAAACGTGTTGTTGGGGACTGAACCCAGATCCTCACACATGCTTCTTCAGTGCTTGAACATTGAACTGTATCTGAGCCCCACACCATCATTCTCAAAGGCCTGGCTCTGGCAAAAACTGGCAGACATTTAACACACATATCTAATCCCCTCTCTAAAATATTGAGCAGGAAAAGAGCAAACATTCTAGCCTGTCTATGATGTGAACGTCACATACCACATTTGGAAACTGGCTAGAGTTTGCCTGGAGGACTGTTTTGCCAGCAGTCCAGTATGGAAAGCCTTGAGTTCCTGTCTATTCATCTGTAATTGTGTTTACTCCTCTCACTTAAGCAGTTTTCAGCACACATCTGTGGTTCTTCTGATATAGTGAATATGCAGGTGTATGCCTGCCTACGCCAGGGCTTGTGTCCAGATCTGGTCTTTATTGCTAAAACAGACATCTCTGAATATTTGAATCCCTGCACATGCTGTATTGGCTCTTGTGTAGGTGGGCCAATTTTCCTCCAACAAAAGATATTTTAAAATTATTTCTCCCTGCTTCCTCCTCCCCATTCCCCCATTGCTTATGCTAAATAATTCAGTGCACTATTCCAAAAGTGAATGTGAGTCACTTACCCCATCTCTGTATTCTTTCAGGGTTAGAGAGAAGGTCAGAAATGCAGGGGGAGGAGTCAGTGCCTAACAGACTTAGAGAAAAAGACTGCCTATCTCAGCACATCAAAATGATTGTTGCATCTGAATCAAGATTTTATTTTTATTTTTATCTCATTTCCTGAAGTAGACACAAAATTTGGGGAGACTGTTTAGTCAAGAGAGTGAAAATTTCATTGCAGCTTCCCTGTTTCTAAAAATCTCTGCAGCTCAGTTTGAAACCTTTGCTTGCACTTGTAAATTGGAAACTCATGTGTTACATAATGCATTTCTGGAAAAATGCCCAGGATACATATGTGCTTGACAGAGGTCTCATACTGACATTAATCTAATGAATGGTATATTAGGAAAATGATTTGTATACATACTACTGGGAAGCATAGCTTCAGAACAGAGTTTTGGATTCAAATGCAAAAACAACCCCATCCCCTAAAGGAAGCTGCCAGCTACCACATCAACCAATAAGATAAGTTCGGAAACCTTTGCAGAAGGTTGAGCTATTGCTCTGCCTCTGCTGCCTGGGGGAGCACTGTGCAAATCTCACACAGGTGTCCAGGAGAGATGGTTTGAAAGCAAAGGCATTGAAGTCTCCCTTCTGAGCACCCTGGATGACTCTTCATTCAGAAACATTTTTTACCTACTAGTTCATTTTTGGAAAACAACAAAAATAAGACCCCGTTTATCCCAGGAGGTTAATTTAGTTATATTTGATACATCGGATGTAAATGGCTTAAAATTTTATCCCCAAAGCCATATCATCTTTCATCTTTTTTTTATACTGACCTTCATATTCATTTCTCAACTGAGGCCAGCACTTCAGGGAGAGCTGGCATTGATCACTAATCTTACTTTCCTCCCTTTCCGTAATGCATACATTTTGATCCTTAAAAACCAGCACTGACAGATTTTTTAAGAAGAAAGAATAAAAGTATGAGATTGGGGATTCTTTTAAGCAGCAAAAAGCAGGTATGGCTTTTGTCATCCAGTGGCCCTTAAATAAAATCACCATCCTCTTGTTTTGCCTCAAAAGCATTTTTTTTTTTCCTGCAGAAAAAAGTAGAACCTGAATTGAATGCTTCCTGCTCTGATTATTAACAGGAGACAGTAAGAAGACACTAAACTGAAGCTTAAATTGTGTTGGAGATGAGAAATTAAATGTTCTTTGCCAAGTACAAATAAACTTATAAGTGGAACCTAGGGTTAAGGGCAAGACACATAGCTGTGTTTCAGGAGGGTTGAAACCTATATAGCTTGCCTGAGGCACAGCCCAAAGAAGCTGGGACCAGAGAGTCAGAACAGAACTGGAACTAGGAAGCCCAGGGGTGCGGAGATACTTTGGAGTTCAGCTACCTAGATGAACACATGCCCAAGGTGTACCAGAGTTTAGATTTTAGAGATTTGGATAAAATTAACTATGAGTAAACTTCACCTCCATTTCAAGATCAAAGTGTTTGTCCTTGAAGCCTCATTTTCCTTTCAACTAGAGGTGTCCTGATACAACCAGCACTTTCTCTTTCCTTCCCAAATTCTCCACTGGGCTCCAGCAGGCTCTTCCATTCATCAGTCTGGTAGACACAGAATCACAAGTGTTCTGTCAAAGACATTTGATGAGCGTGTCTACTGTCCCACACAGGGGTCTTCAGTCTTGAAAGCAGATTAACAAATACCTTATGCACTTACAGCCTCTGCTGTGATTTCCAGTAAGTGCTCTTCTAAGGAAAGCCCAGGAGCACACAAAACTCAGAGTTTGATTAAGCACCTTTGTGATAGGCAGTCCCTAATTAAAAAAGAATGAACCCCGGAAATGATGTCCATTAACAGCTAGCTTCAAAACCTTGAACCAACCAGTCAGCATTCTGATCTCGAAATGCCTGCCGTAAAATAAAGTGACAGGGGAAAAAAATCCCTATAATCCCAGAGAGCCCCCAGACTCTGACATAGGAAGGAAAAATAAGAGATGTTATTCCAATAGTGCTTTTGCTTTGGGTGTCTCTGGTAATGTGAAGAGATTCCATTACAGCTCAATCTCTTTCCCAAACTGGATTTCTAGAAAGATGGCAGAGGCCCTTACAGGGTTAATTTGTTTAGGCTTTTGTTTAGATTCCTCAGGCACATTGTGTCCAGCCTTAATATTTTACACAGCAAGCCATATCATCTTTTATCTTTTATTTATAGTGATCCTCATATTAATTTCTCAATAGCTGCAGCAGCAGCAGGGGGACAAGTCATTGATCTTCCAATTTATTCACTGCTCTTACATATCCTGAGGTCGGAGCAGCCTGGCGAGATTGATGGAGCACTGGCATCCGCCCAGCAACTGTGTGTTCCTCATGCATGAAAATCAACCACAGGAAACTGAAATTCAACAATTGGAAGCAATATCAGCCACCTCTGTAATAAATATAACAGGGCATTCTTCAATAATTGAATGGGGTGTCTGGGATTCGATAATGAAAAAGCTCCTGAATTGGAGTGCCAGTGGAGATTTGTACTGGCAGAGGTGGAGTATTTGGGGATGGGGTGGAGATGAGGGAGGATGATTGCAGATGTCAGATGCTCATCGGGGAACTCTTATTCTATCATTCTCAAGCAAGTTATGATACAGAATAAGCAATGCTCCTTTCATTTGCTATAAAGCCAAACACTTTTCATGAAGAGTTTTAAGTTCTACAAGACAAACAATAGGTTCTCAGACTGTTATTGCCCAGCAATATAAAAGGCAATGATCCTTTAAGCTGCCACACATTAGTCACAGACACCAGGTGAACCACTGACTCCCTTGGCTATTCTCCTAGGAACACACCACTAATTGATTCTTAAGCGAAGGTCTTCAGTCCTTATCATGGCTGAGCAGTGGCCTCCAGCAGGCTTGGCTGGGTCTCAGCTGACAGCAGTTAACCTGAGCCATTTCCTCTTCACAGTGCCTGCCCTGCACTAGCCCTGCCTGCATTAGCTCAGCAGTGCAGATTTATTTGATCATCAGCCTTGTGCTGGTCTGGATAAAAACCCAGCCTTTGTGACTAAGGAAAACCAACGCAAGCACAGAAGCAGAGCTTCCCTTTAGGCCAATGCAACATGCTGTTACAGCAGAAGAGCAAAGGAGCCAACAGGTGTGCTACTGTGCAACTCCCCCTCCTCCCCTTGGCATGCATACTTCATAGACACGTGTACTGTCTTCTAGTTCAGAAAAGAATGTAGTGTCCTTAGAGATAAACCAGAGCAGGAAGCTGCTTGGGTCACTAGGCAAGCAAATTTATGTCTAACATGCAATGTTACCAGATTTTGAGTGTGCATGGGGTTGGAGTCATGTTATGATTATCACAGATAGACACACTCACGAGGGTTCCACCCAGTGGGAATTTGCCTTTCACAAACAGAGGCTGAGTTGTAATCAAAGTAAATATATTGAATAACTTAATCTGATATAGGATCACTGTCTGATACAAACAGACAATACAATGTTTAACTCTTCCAGAAGAAGTATCATGCTATACATTCATCATTTGCTTTGCGCATTAATGTTAAATTCTTTTCTCCGCCCCACCCCCCATCAGTCTTTGTTCCACAGCTATTCACAGGTATTAATGAGTTAAATTTCCTGTGGAAACTGGTCTCCAAACCAAAACTAAGATATATAAAATGTAATAAAATGTAATATTTCCTGCTGCTTGTACTTTCCAGAGAGAAAATCACCTAAGTTAATGACCACACTCTAGTATAACAGTATAAAGTAGCCATCTCCTCTAACATGCACATTGTTCATTTGATCTTCAAAACAATCCTGTATTTAAGGCAAGCCCTATATTGTTCCCATTATTTTTTTTTTGCTTTTCTTTTTTTTTATTTCAAAATACTTTTTTTATTTATACATATTTTTTTAATCAAATCTAGACCCGTGTCCCCCCCATCCCCCCACCCCTCCAGAGCTCATGCATTCTGCCAAACATGCTATTCATCTCTTTCTCAGTCTTTCTCAATATTCTCCATGGGGAAGTTGACTGTTTTGAGCAGAAGTTCATTGTTTCAGTCAGTTCTTTGATGCAGTCCTTTCTGTTGTTGTTGTTGTTGTTGTTGTTTCCAATATGCATCACTCCCAACTTCTTTGGACAAAAGCTCAAGGGGCCATGCACAGGAAATACTTACAACTGGGTAATTGGCACTAGTATCCACAGATGAGGGATACCATTCTTCGTTTGTTTTTCTGGGACTGTGTTACTTCACTCAGCATGATGTCCTCTAGCTCCAGCCATTTTCCTGCAAAGCTCATGATGTCATCTTTCTTTACTGCTGCATAGAACTCCATTGTGTAGATGTACCACATTTTCTCTATCCACTCATCAGTTGCGGGGCATTTGGGTTGGTTCCAGCTCTTTGCTATTGTGAAGAGAGCTGAAATAAACATGGCCGTGCATGTATCTCTGCGGTGGGGTGAGTCTTGGGGGTACATGCCTAGGAGTGGTATGGCTGGGTCAGGTTATTGCTCCCATTTTACAAATGAAGAAAATAGTCCACAGACACTGAATGACTCTGCCTACTACTCTGGGCTCCTGTCTATAAACTATCAAAACATACAATACTAATAAGAAAGAAAGGAGCAGCTGGGTGTGGTGGCACACACCTTTAATCCCAGAGGCAGGTGGATATCTGAGAGATTGAGGTGAGTCAAGCAGCCTTTGTCGTTGTTTGTTTGTTTGTTTGTTTTCCCCCCAAAAGAAGGGAAGAACAATAATTCCTGCCATGCCAAGAGCAGCTTGGAGATTATCCTGTCCTGTGTGGGATATTTTGTACATAAAAGAGCAATATTTGGAGGTAGGCAGAGAAATGTGTCAAATGGGAGGAGGCCAGTATAGGCAATTTCAAAAATGAATCTGCAGCCCGGCATGGTGGCATACAACTTTATTCCTAGTACTTGGGAGGCAGAAACAGGCAGATATTGAGACAAGCCTGTTCTACATAGTGAGTTTGAGGCCAATTGGGGCTACAGGGAGACAATTGTCTCAAAATGAATCTGGGAGATCATGAAATCTGACATTTGCCCAAAATATTCCAATTTGGAAATAATATGTCTCAAAACACTTTTACAACATTTAAAATTTTTATACTGTTCTTTGTTACTTAAAATATTTCATTTTAATTGGCTTACAAAATAATGGATTCCCACACAGGATTCCCACGCACATTTTGTTTTGGCTCACCTTCCTCCCCACTGCCCTCATTTCCCTGCCCCCACTGCAGAAGGGGGACCCAATGTATCTTGGCTCCTTTTCCCGTCTACTTGTCTACTTTGGTCTATTGTCTTCTGCCTTTCCTTCTTTAAAGCCTCTCCCCCCACCCCCACCCTCCAGTCTCCCAGGTCTCTTTTCTAGTTTCCCAGTCTTTTCCCCTTGTGGACACTTACCAGGACACATTTTAACAGTTAGGAGGCGAGGGTTAGTGAACATGACATGAAGTGCTTGTCTGTATGAGCTTGGGTTACTGTTCTGGTCTCCTTTCTGTGGCTGTGATAAAACACTCTAACCAAAAGCAACAGGTGGAGGAAGGTAAGGCATTTTTTCATCTTACATTTTCAGGCCACAATCCACCACTGAGGGAAGCCAGGGCACAAACTCGAGGCCAGAATGTGTGGCAGGATCCATGGAAGAACTCTACTATCAGTTCCCTCTCTGGCCTGCTCTCTCCAAAGCTTGTGCTTTATTATGCAGGCCAGATCCCCCTGCCTACAGATGATGTTGTTCACCTGAGCCAAGCCCTCCTACATCAGTTAATAATGAAGACCACACCTCATAGACAGACCCACTGGCCAGTTGATCCAGACACCTCCTCAAGGTGGGCTGCCCCGACTCCAATCTGTCACAAGGCCACAATCAAAGCTAAGGAGGACAATACCTTCCTTGATATAATATTTTCCAGTTCCATCCATTTTCTTTCAACTTTTCATGTTTCTTTACAGCTGAATAAAATGCAAGTGTATGTATGTACCAAATTTTCCTTAGTCAGTTCCTCAGTTGATGAACATCTGGGCTGATTCAACTTTCTTGCTTTTGTGACAGGAGCAGGAATGGACACTGATGAGCAAGTATCTCTGACAAGGATACCAAGTCTTTTGAGGAATACACATTTGTAACTGTGTCATATGTGAGTTCTATGCTTAATGTTTTGAGAAGCTTCCACTCTTGTTTCTATAATAGCTGCAATAGTTTGCCCTCAGCTGTTACGTCTATGTCAGTTATCAGGCTGATTCTATCCAAAATGTTTTGAGACAAAAATGCTGCAATGCATGTTTCTTTTGTGGAAGCAGAGTTCTAGATAAGGGATGACCAATTAATCACCAAACAGGAGGCTCATGACAAAGAATGGGGTAGAACGGTCAGGAAATAAATGTATCTCCCTGCTAAAGTCAGGAAAGTTGTTCTCCAGCCACAACTCTCCCTGCCACCTGTCCTTCACAGGGAATCTACAGGACAGGTACCCAGGTGCATGTTCAAACCTGGCTCCCTGCAGTACAGAGGGAGGTGGGGTAGGGCCAGCAGCACTGAGTTTCTAAGCTTCTTCTCTGTATCAGGGAGAATAGGAGATTAAGTGAATGATTCAGGTAGCCAGAGCATCCTCCTTTGAGGAGTGACCTATAAAAATATGTGAAATGATTGGTTGCAACATCTAAGCAGCTTCCTATTGCATTCCCCTAACATTTGGGGTAATGTTTTCAAACGAACAAAATCTAAATATACCAAAGTTAATCAAGTGATAGAGAAAGAAAATGAAAAACAAACGAACAAACACATGGGAAGTTGCCAGACATGGTAGCTCAGGCCTTTATTCCCAGCACTCAGGTGCAGGCAGAGACAGGCAGCTGGGGCTACAAAGAAACCATGTCTCGAAGATATCATGCTGAGTGAAGTAACACAGTCCCAGAAAAACAACTACGAATGGTATCCCTCATCTGTGGATGCTAGCACCAATTACCTAATTGTATGGCAAACTGAGTAACGTCAATGTGATCTGAAAGCAACTGTGCTCTTATATTGTGAATCCCTTAAAATATAATAAATAAATAAAATAAAAAAGAAACCATATCTCAAAAAAGCAAATACAAAAAAAAGCAAATTTAAAAGACCACACAGAAAATGACAGCATAGTTTCTGTTACAAAATTTCTAACATATATGTATACATGTGTGTGTGCATGTGTGTGTGTCTATGTATGTACACATGACAACATATGCATGGGGAGGTAAAGACAACCTCAGGAAGTCAGTTCTTTCTTTCTACCTTGTGAGCTCTGGAGATTGAACTCAGGTATTAGGGGTTATTTCTAATAACTAAAAACAAACATAGTTTGTTTTAAAAATGGTCATCCCCCTGAGGTAACACCCACCCCCTCAAAAAATCAGTTGAAGAATGCTACTTACAATAGTGGGAGTATATAACACCATTAAAAATATTAATATGAATTTATATTGCTTATTTAGGAGTTCTTAAATTTTGTTGTTGTCCCTATACTAAAATTATCTCTCAAATTTCCCAGACCTTCTGAGAAACATGTTGTTAGAAATTTGCAAAAGCAACAACATGAAACCCTGTTATACAAATATTGAGATATTAGACTTGAAGAAGACACTGTCCCTGCACATCAAAAACCTGTAAGCACATGTTATCTTCTGTTCCTTATGTATGATGTCTTCAGTCATCCAAACTTTGTATATCCACAGAATATGACAGCAGTCTTGTAAAACCATTCAAGTATCTGTATGACTATGTGTATAAGGCTTTAGAGTAATGGAAAATATTTAATAGTTACACTTAAGAATTGAATGTTTAAGGGGCTGGAGAGATGGCCTAGCAGTTAAGAGCGCCGACTGCTCTTGCAGAGGACCCGGGTTCGATCCCCAGCACCCACATGGCGGCTGAGAACCGTCTGTAACTCCAGTTCCAGGGGAATCCGACGCCCTCTTCCTGTCCTCCGCGGCATTGCACGACACGGGTGCACAAACCTACATGCAGACAGTACATTCATACACATAAAAAAAAAAAATTAAAAAAAAAGAATTGAATGTTTAAAAACAAAATATATTTCTATAAGTATATTTACTTTTTATTGTAAAAATTTGCATTGCATTATAGGAATTATTGTGAAATAAAAGATTTGTAATACTTTTATGTGCCAAAAGAACTGAGATACTATGTAAAATAGAGAAGAGTATTCTAGAACCAACCTGTGTATAAAATCTCATCCTCGAAGGGTGATTGGTTGAATGTTGTTTTACACAAGTGGGTGTAAATAAGATGGAATTTCACTGAAAAGAGAAATGAACAAGAAATACTCTGACAAACTCACTTAAAATGTTCTATAGATTCTGACTCATTTTTGTGTTGCCATTTCAGGGCTTTAAAATTATGACTATTATAAAACCTTGATAAATTCCAGAAAATTTCATGAAGCAATATCAATAACTGTAAGAGAAAGGTAACAGTAATCAGTATTGAGATACATCTTTTGGTGGTTCTTCTCCACTTAGGAGACTTTTTCAAGAACTTTTAAGAACTTTCAAGAACTTTTTTCAAAGAACTTTTTTCAAGAACTTTTGTTCTCTATTAATTTGAAGTACAAACTGGTTCCTAATAGTTGACTGGCTCCTTAATTCCAGGGTATAAATCCTTAACTGCAGAAAATCTCAAAGTCTATTTTGGCAATTTTTTTTTCGGGGAGGCTGATGGCCACTTGGTTCATTTCTTCCTTCAGAACCCAAGCTCTGCTGCAAAGTTGCTGACACAGTTGAGGCTTGTGCTGTGAAATCTCACCAAATCTGCATGTTGAGATTTGAGAGTGAGGTAGGAAAGAAGCATCATTCGAGTTGAGGAGTGGGAAGAACGCAGTGGGAGCACACAGTGCAGAAATTCTGAGCAGGTTACAGAGCCAGGTCAGACTACCCCATACAGCTGACTTCAGGGCCACATAACAAGTGATGTTCCTGAGGCTCACCAGTTAAGAAGCTTCCATTCTTGGTACGATTCTCTTTCATCATAGTTTTAAAAACCTTGATAATATTTCAACTGTGTTGCATAAATTCAGTCAACCGGATAATGGATCATGCCACTCCAATGTATGCTTCAGCCAAGATTACCGCAGCCCCAATATGCACCTTGTCCGTGAGGCATCCTCTGTATCCACCATGACCCTCGCTCATGGAGTCTAGCACAAGGCCCATGCCTCATGGCCATGAGAATTCTGTGCTCACACTCCTATGCTGGACAACGCACGGCTCTTTCCATTGCACACCTTTAATGATAAACCAACCACTTATGCTGCAAATGACAACACAGGGGGAGAAGCCTTACTTACTGAACAGTAAGCCGAGGGTGGAGAAGTGTGAAGACATGAAATCAGAAAATAGAGTTCAGGTAGCAGTCACTACTCCTAGTTCAAAAACAAGAGAACTAGGAACTCATATGCATGTAAAAAGCTACATGTGCATGTGCATGTAATAGAAGTTGTGTGACTTTTTTGATGACACTACATATCAGATAAATGATTCTTTTTTATGTAAAATATATAACCTGATATAGAGAAAAATAGAGTCAGTCTTAATAAATTTAAGCTTTTCTTACTATTTAGAAGAATATTAAATAATAGAGTTTTAAAGCATGGAACTTTGGAGACAATAAATTATAAAGAAAAAGTATTTTTTATAATATAATGCTCTGCTTTCTTGAAATGGTGAACATCCACAAATTGGGGATCATTGGTTTTAGAAATTTATTCCCTAGGACTTCTAAAGTGTAGAATGAAGGGAGCCTGCAGACTGGACACCATGAGTTCAGACTATCTATGATGATTTACCCATATCCTCACTCTACCCATCTGTTCCAGGCAAGTTCACTTGACAAAATCATGCTTTTCAAGGATGAGCCATTGTCCTGATCCTTGGATCCATTCATCTTACCTCACTTGAGAAAACGTCTCTATGAATGGGATTAAACTGATTGTCTGGAAACACAGTTTTCATCCCGGATTGTTCAGGCAGGCCTTCCCTCATATCACATAGAAGATGGAGAGAGGAAAATCTGAGACTGTGAGAAGAGAAGACAAACACAGAGATATAAGTGGACATGGCAACAGAGAGTGAAACTGGAGTAACGTGGCCACAGCCAAAGAGTCAAGAAACTGCCAGAAGGTAACAGAAGTAAGCCATGGATTCCCCCCAGGGGCACTGAAAGGATGCCCTTGCCAACATCTTCATTTCAGACTTTTGGGTTCCACAACTGGGACAGAGAAACTTGCCAGTGTGAGTCACTAAGCCTGAAGAAGATTTTAGAGCCATCACAAGAAGCCTGTGGAGCAGGTGTGGACCTTTTCTGGGCTTCAGCAGCTGCCGGTGCAAACCTGCCTGCCCTGCTCTGCACGGCTTCACACTGTCAAGGGTGAAACATCCCAACACGTATTACAGACCAAGGCACAAAACTGCTTCCCCAGGCATGAAGTAATACCTTTCACATGAGGTTTGACTCTCCAAAATTATACCAAATTATTCTTTATTTCTCAATATTCCAAGGAAAAGCACCAAGTGTTAGAGTTTTTTACTGGCTCTCTGGTGAATAAAATATGTTTATTCAATCTGGATTTTGAATGTTAGGAAAATAAGAAAGAAAGTTCGTAGTTAACATATGCTTTTTATTACTGATAACTGCAGCTGAAAGACTCCTCTGTGAATTAAAGCCAAATGGCCCTATAACTGAACTCCAGAACAGGTAGGTTTATTTGTAGCCTACATATAAATAGTGATACACCATTATCGCCAAAACAACTCAGTCGCACTCTGAAAGGAGAGGGAGGGTTAGTGAAACTTGATACACCCAGACACAGTTCTCTGAACTTTACAGATAAGGCATTTTCCTCCTGCTACCATGAAGAATAAGTAAGGAATCAAGGCTGGGACAGCCAAGGGAACTCCCTTGACCACCCCAAAACCTTAGGATAATGGAAAGAGCACCCCTATACCTCTGTTCTTCACAAACACCCAAGTTTAAAGTATAAACTTGAGGCTGGAGAGATCCCTCAGCAGTTAAGAGCACTGGTTGCTCTTGCAGAGGACTTGGATTTGATTCAATTCCTAGCACCCACATAGCAGCTAACAATTGTTCATAATTCCACTTCCAGGGAATCTGACACCCTCTTCTTGACTTTGTGGGCATTGTACAACACAGGAGCACTTACATGCAGGCAATACATTCGTACATATAAAATTTCAAAATAAATAAATAAAATATAGAGTAAAATAACTTCTTAACTCTGATTTACTGTCCACAGACCAATGGCTAAGTGCCTTGGGCTAGACCACTTGGCCAGCTGCTGAAGAAATAATTGGAAGTAGATATCTTCCATTTCTGCACAAAAGACAGAGCTGAAATAAAATAGCTGCAAACATACAATAAAGTTTTATGTGAAGATGTCTTCATACCAATTATACTGAAACCATTACTGCATGAGTTCGCATGTTATCCTAGACCATCAGGCCTCACTGTCTGACAGCTACTTCAAAGTGCTATGACACAAAGGGAGGACAAGACAGCTACGACATGATGACTAACTGGTAAAGGTAACTTAATCTTTACCAGAAAATATCTGGCTGATCTTAAGCAAATATCAAAGAATCAGGGATATTTATGGCACCAGGGTCCAGTTGCAAAGCTCCACAAAACACTTTGCTATTTATAGTTTTGTCTATTTATAGTTGGTTGAAAAACACTCTCTGGAGCAACCAGTGGAGGTGGTGAATCAAGATGGCTTCAGTTTCTAGATGGATGGCATAATTTCAAGATGGATCCATCCATTCTACTGTCAGAATAGGTTCTTAAAATCTCGAACACCGGGCTGGAGAGATGGCCTAGCGGTTGAGAGCGCCGACCGCTCTTACAGAGGACCCGGGTTCGATCCCCAGCACCCACATGGCGGCCGAGAGCCGTCTGAAACTCCAATTCCAGGAGAACTCCAGTTCCAGGGGAATCCGAGACCCTCTTCTGACCTCCGCGGCATTGCACGACACGGGTGCACAGACCTGCATGCAGACAGTACATTGATACACATACCGAAATAAGTAAAATAAAATAAAAAAATCTTTAAAAAAAAAAAAAAATCTCGAACACCATCTTCTCCTGCCCTGGACCCTGAACTTCTGTGGAGTTTACCTTCCCAAAGATGACCAGGGCCGTTTGCCCAGTAACTGAGCAGAGTTCACATCTGCTGTGGAGTCATACGCACCCAAAGAGGCAGAGAACAATTATATAAATGGCAATAACAATTGTTTTCTTTTTTTCCACCAAGGCCTCTAAGAATTAATTCTTCTATAGATTGGACAAGATCAGCAAGGTCAGATTAGGCATTAATTCTTTTTTTATTGTAAGATGAAGTGTATGACATATATTTGTTTTGACAGTCGCTCAACTTTCAAGGAAACAGCAAAAGCATTAAAAGAGCAAAGCTATGACTAGAAAAACAGGTGCTTAATATGGATTTGTAAAGGTGAACCAGACAGTACTTGCAACATTATCTTTGCTAGCTAACATCAGCATGGCAAATGGGAGCTAATATAGTGAGCCATAGCACACTCATTGGCCAGAAAGACAGGATCCACAAATGTGTCCTAACACTAGTGGCAGAGCAGCTTTCCAGATCATGTAACACCCAAAATATTTCCATTAGCTCACTCAGGAAATAAGATCTGACCACAGTTGAGAGTCCAACAAGATCAACAGGGACCAAGAAGGAAGGAGGGCTGGAGACTCCTCATACTGTCGCAAAAAATAGCCAGCCCATCTAGGGAAGTAGGAAATCAAGCTCCCAGGGTTATCTCCCCTGCTATGGTGTTCAGAACAGTGCGTCTCTGCCATGTTAGCTCTGTGAGTAGAGAAGCTGGATGAATGCTTAGGCACTGGTGCTGTCTGAGCCAGGGCACAGTCTGGTCTTCAGACCCTTGCCACGATTAAGCATGCCAGCCCTATGGATCTTTCAATCTATGAATGCTTCTCCAGAGAACTTGGCCCAGCCAGCTGTGATGGTTTTGCCTAAATGAGCCCGTACTTGTTGATTAATGGGCTTTCCTTTATCTTCAACAGCCTGCCGTGCAGCCTGAAGGTCAAATGGCAGATCAAGTGACAGATTCATGCTGTGTTTGGCCCAACCCTGAATAGCATATCAACTGCAGTAGTTGTTGCCAGTTGACATCTTTACCAATGTAGCATAGCACAGGTACACATATATGACACCTAGCCCCTCAATAGTTTTGGACAGAGTAAGAGAGAGAAGGAGGGAAGGAGGGAGGGAGGGAGGGAGGAATCTGATATATCTGAATGAAAATGTCATTATGAAACTCATCATTCTGCTTTTGTTTTTGTTTTTGTTTTTTTGAGATAGGGTCTCCCTGTAGCTCCAGCTGTCCTGTAAATCACTACGTGGCTGACCTTGAACTCACAGAGATTCACCTGCCTTTGCCTGCCGAGTGCTGGGATTAAAGGTGTGTACCACCACGCCCAGTGAAATCCATTACTCTGTTTGCACAGTGGTTATATGCTCACAAGCTTTTTAAAGCATCTTGTTCATATATGCCCCGCTGACCATAAATATCAAGAAATAGATGGGTTTTTTTTTTTTTTGGTCTTTTTGAGACAGGGTCTCCCTTTAGTCCCAGCTGGCCTGGAGATCCTTCTGTAGACCAGGCTGGCCTTGAACTCACAGAGATCCGCCTGCCTCTGCCTCCTGAGTGCTGGGATTACAGGCGTGCACCACCAGGCCTGGCTATGAAATAGATGTTTTAAAATAAAATATTCTTGTTCAAATTTCCTTGTATATTCTTGAAGTTCTGGCATTTACCAAATGGTTAAAGATTTTTGTCTGTGTCAAAAAGTTACTGGAAATAGGGTTCGAGAGATGGCTCAGTGGTTGAGAGCACTGACTGTTCTTGCAGAGGACCCAGTTTTGAATCCTAGTTCCCACATGGTGGGAAACAACCCTTTGTAACTCCTGAGGGATATAACACCCTCTTCTGACCTCCTTGGGCATTGAACGACATGGGTGCACTTTTACACACACAGGCTATATATACTCATACACATAAAATAATAAAGAAAATATTTTTAAAGTTACTAGAAATAATATAATAGCAATAAATCAAAAACATTTCTTATTTTCAAATAAGTTTGTCTTTCCAGAGTTTATATAGGAAACCTGTGTCCTAAGTTTGTCCCAGCTTATTTCTGTTCAAAGAAACAAAATTTTGCTCTTTACTGAACTCTTCTGAAACAATATCAAGGAATTGCAATTGAATGCCATAAGTATAAATCATTTGCTTGTGGACAGATTAGAAAAGATCTCCTAATACTTCTCCTACTTCAAATTGTTTGGATCTGAGTAAAACCTTTGAGTCCTACCAGACTCCATGTTTGCTGGAGTCTAAGCTCCTCTGATGTATGAAAGGAATATTATATGCAGAGGCCAGAAAGCAACTGTGCAACATCTTATGTGCCCAATCTTACCTTAACAGATTTTTAAAACCTAAAACACATGAATTAGCTTCACTGATGTGTGTGATTTTTGTTTCTGAAATTTCTGCATGTCATGTGTCTTACATAGGCCAATGCCATGACTCAGAACAACACGGCAATGAGGTAAGCCAAAGAAGATTGCACGTATATAAAGCCGTGTGTCAGAGTCTTCAGCTCTCCCTTGTCAGATGCCTAGCATAGCAACACATCCTCTTGTGTTTCATTTCTTGATGGAAGCATATCTAAAGGTCCCTTAAGGAGGTGTAATGTGCAGTGAAGGGAGGGCCCACCTGTTACCCCACAGCCATCAAATTGTATGGATTATACTCTTCTCTAAAACACTAGCTCACCATTAATTTCCCTGACAATGACCTATTTGTTTCTAGCCATATTGCAGGAAAGTCACCTGATTCTTTATGTATATGAAGAATACATTGGTGAATTTGTTTCTGCATAGACCCAAAGCAATCTGGACTATAGCCTTTGTATATCAGATCCTTTGGACTAAACCAAAAAGGAATCTGGCCCGCAAGTATAAACTTGAAATGATAAGGGATGAGTCCTGTTATGTTAGCATAGCAGAAATCCCCAGGGAGAACACTAGCCAGGTGAATACAATCTCTGGTACGGATAAAGACCCAGCTTTCCAGTTTTGCTGGTCAATCTCCAGGTCATAACCTCTAAGAGGGCAGATTCACCTTAACTCATGTTAAAGAGATGGGTGGGATACCTAATGGGTTAATGAACTTTTCCGCTTAGATCTCTGCCTTTTGGTGTAATTCTTAGGGGTCAGGGTTGCAGACATGTTGCCCTCGGTAAGTGTTCCCTGCTTTTCTAAATTCTTCAGAAGAGTGTAATCTTTTCTTTTCTTCTTTTATGCCTCTTTTCTAATCATGCTTTCCCTAATGCTTTGAGCTGCACAAACTTTTTGAGATTCTTTACCTTTTTCTCTACAACTTCCTTCTACCCACCATGGGGCTGCTAGTCTCCCATGTGTCTGTCTGACCTCCACAACAGCTTAAAATATACATTGGTGGTCAAATCCCTAAGTGCTCCTAAATAAATGTTAATATGTGAATTCATGTTACCAAATGGTAATGTGTGATAAGGAGGTCCTTGTATCCAGGACCTGAGCTCTGCACTCACAAACCTTGGGTTTAAAGCCTGACTGCTACTACCACCCACTGGTGGGACCTAAAAAATAATTGAGGGTTAAAAATTGTTTTATCCAATGTGTAAGAGGAAATGAATAGAACCCACTAAGAAAAAAAAAGTGTACTTGTATCCTGTCCTTGGATATTGCAGTGAAGCTGGTCCAGTCAGGTGACCATGGAGAAGCCATGTCCTTATCAAGTAACATAGGGCACTGAAGTACTCCCGGAATGACTTGGTGGGAACTGATTTGTTCTAGCCCTGGCCTTTAAGCTCACTTGTCCCCACACCTCAGAGGAGAGGGCCTGACACTGTCCTCACCATTCAAACAGGAAGACCAAGAGAGCTCATACCACCCAGCTGCCACTCTCCTTTTGACCAAATGAAAAAGAGATGAAGGACCAAGAAGAGCCTAAAGAAGGGATAACAAAGGGGGAAGAAGTCAAAACAAAACACAGAAGGAATTATCATGAGTAAAATGGTTCCCCAGCAGTATCTAAGCCTCTGGAAAGGAAAAGAGACTTCAGGAGGGATGTCTGTAGCCTAGGACTTAGAGGGCCATAGCCTCCCAATTCCCACAACTGAGCTTTCCTGACCCTTAGGAAGCCTTATTCAGATGTACCAGTGGTCCCGGCTCAGTCACATGTGGAGAAGTTGTACAAGAAAAGTTGGATCAAAGCCACCTATCCAGTGCCCCAGAGATCACTGAGTGAAGCCTCTTTCTCTGACTTCTGGGAGCTTCCTTCAACTTCATTTACGGTTCCCATGAAAGGAAGAGGACCCTTCCCAGGGTGCTAGCACAGACTCTGCCTATGATTCTGCCACTACTGGCTAATGCCCTAAGCCTTCTTGTATTGCCATTGAGGAAGATTAGGTACCTTAAAGAAGAACTTCCAGTGTCCGAAGAAGAACAATAATATCAAGGATAAAATGTAGGCCAGGGATGGTCATTCAGAGGTCATCACAGACTGCATTGTCACTCAACATGTCTCTTCTTTTCTCCACCAGAACATAAGACTCCCAGATTCCTTAGCATTTTCCTGCCACTGTTGACTTTCAGACTGGACTATTGGGTTTCTGGTCCTGTCATTCTACCTTCCCCTACACTGAGTATTGATGAGACCATGGTAAACACAATTCTTAGTACTAGTTCTACCTGTTTGGCTCTTCCAGCTGACCTTCTGCTTCTCTTTTCTTTAGGTCCTTGGGTGGGCCTTCCACTCAAGAAGACTCTCTCAGTAAAAGATGCAGCACCACCTATTTCTGACTTCATATTTTCAATCTCTGAACCTTTCTCCCTCAAGCCATCCTCCTATGGGAGGGAACAAATAACACTAATGTGTGTAGAGTTCCCTTCTCCTCTTCCTTCCCACCTTTCCTATGTTCCTTTCCTTGGGAATCCTATTAACGCTCCCAAGCCTGTAATGTCATCATCTTTACCATCATTGCAGGCAAAGTATTTGAACACCAGACTTGCCAGCCAACTTTAGATCTTATGGACACGAATCTGGACACTCCTCCTCCTCTTTCTAAGGCACCTGTTTTCACATAACCACCCAAGACTAGAGGGCCAACTTTTCTCACTTATTTGGCCCCTAAACCACTTCATGGCCAATATTTGGTATCCCTAATTGGCAGTAATGAAGAGCTGTGTTAACAATCCCATGGTTCCTGAGATCTTTCCTATCAATGATCTTATATTAATCTATACCTTAATAGGCAGAGCCTCTGCCATGTCACATTGAAGCCTGCAGTGACAGCGACACAGATATAACCCTCCTTCAAATCTCCAAGGACAACTGTATACCACTTTTTTTCAAGGCATTTCTTGGTTCTGGAAGCAGCAGCATTGCCTCAGCCCAAGCCTCCAGTCATCTGCACACACAACTAATGACATCACTAAGTGGAACTTGCAAACATTCTTTAATAAAAGAGCCACCTCTCAATCCACATTTGGGGCCTTTAATGGATAACAACACAAAGACTTCCTGTTGGAGAGCTCAGGAGTCCCAGCACTAGCTATTGTCCTAGGCCCTTCTGAAGCCAAACCACATAGAAGCATCATGATGCAGCCAGGACCTGAGGGTATTGCATTACCTTGGTTTGCATTTTGTATGCATACCAGCTCCCAGCCAACCTTTGCTGAGGAACCAACATAACTTGCACATTGCCGCTGTTACATTTCCCAACTTTGAACTTTCTATCAGAATAGTTATTTCGGCAACAGCAGCTCACTGTTTGCCAAGTACCATTCCCATCCAACTATCTCCACAGATCTACAGCTCCAATAAGCAGTGGAAATTTCCACAGGCACACCCAAACTGGGACCAGGTTGAGCACTTGCTTCAGAATTGACTGAACGACAGGACAACTAGGACCACCCCTATTTGTCCTCTTGGTTAGGTTATTTGGTGCCCATCTAGTTATATCACACTGAAAATGTGCAAGTGCCATCCCTATATTTGAACGCAGTCCTGTGTGAACTATATGGAATTCTACCTTCCCAGAACACAGGTGCTAAGACTGGAAGGGATCAGATCACAGCCATGGCTTTAGACTGTCTCCTTGGGATGTTCATCCATGCACTGGGAAGAAAAGCAAGGCAGCTTAGATCTTTAATACATAGAGGGACCACCATTGTGGCCAGGAAGAAGGTGAAGATGTATTTCTGCTTCTACCTTCCTTGCTAGCACCAGGATTCACTTTGTCACATTACTTCCTTTGTGGTGTAAAGACCAGCATCAATCTCATTTTGAGACACTTCAGGAGGACCCAATCTCCAGACACTTGGGGGTCACATGTTCAGAAAAGAATGCCAGAGGAGGGATTGACATTGATCTAGAGGTGGATATGGATCAGGGTGCCTGGGGCTCAGTTGGAAGAGCACTTTTCTGTACTCAGAAGAGCTGCCAGAAAATACATGTTAGGAGACATACTTAGTTCCAAACTCCACTGTAGCACCAAGTGCTCACCAGTTCTTTCTGACACAGGGTTCACCCATGTATTTTGTGGTATTAGATGCTGAAAGAACAGTCTTTTCTTGGGCATTTCACAATCCATCAGAGCATCTTAAGATAGAGAAATAAAGAGTAATGAAGGAGGGAAGCAGAGCAGGCAAGAGAAACAAATCCAATATTAGTCATTTGACTTGGATAAGAAAGATGCAGGCAATTTTAACAGAAATATAAACTATAATTTTAACAGAATGAGATGCCTGTGTATAATCATCAGAAGGCAGTTCATTCAGCCATTCACGTACTTGATGTATCTACTGAGCATCTGGCATGTGCTGTGGACTACTGAACTAAATACAGTTCAGAGTATATACTAAAAGAAAGACATCATGACTGTGAAATCTAGATTCTAGTTAAAGAAAGCAAATGCCAAACATATATATATATATATATATATATAATTATATGGTAGTGGTTGTTTGAATGAGTGTCCCCTCATAGGCTTTAAGTATTGACATTTGTCTCCAGTTGGTGGCACTGTTTTGGAGGTCTTAGAAGGTGTGGCCTGTAGAGGAAGTATGTCACTGGGGGCAGGCTTAGTGAGTTTAACAAGCCTCGTGGTTTCCAGTCACCCGCTCTCTGCTTCCTGTGCTCATTGCGAGATGTGACCCTCGGCATGCTGCTCCAGCTCCAGCCGCCATGCATCCCTCCACAATGGACTCTAATTCCCTGGAACTGTCAAATAAACCTTCCTTTTATAAGTTCTTGGTCATGGTGTTTTATCATAGCAACAGAAAAGTAGACTAATTATATATATATTATATATATAATATATATCTATATAGTATATTATATAGATATATATATATATCACTATTATGCACTTTTATTGAAAAGTGACTAATACAATATTATATATATAATATATATCGTATTAGTCACAATATATAATTTATATATATATATATATATATATATATATATAATCTGTTGGATTTATCATCTGTAAGTGATACAGAGAATGAAGCATTATATGGACAATTTAGACTGTAGCCATAGAGAAGCAGAGGTTCATGTTTAACTGTGGACAAAATCATACCGAGAATGTAGAATCTGAGCCTCTAGAGAGACTGGCTATTTGGTATAGGGGACGAGCACTCTAGACAGTGGGAATAACCACAATAAAAACTCAGAGGAAGGAAAGCATCCTCATCAAACAGTTTACATTAGTGTGGCTGAAAAGGAGCCAGCCCATGGGATGGAGTTAGGAGATGAAGTAAATGGTTGACAGTCTTAGGAATTCACTGTTGTTCCTACACATCACAAGATTTTTAAAGAATCCGAAATGTAGAGAAGTGACTTATAAGTTATAGTTTTTGTTATTTCATACACGAGTAGATGGGTAGTTAGATGATATACAGACAACAAGATAATAGATAGATAGATAGATAGATAGATAGATGATAGATAGATGATAGATAGATAGATAGATAGATGATAGATAGATGATAGAGAGATGATAGAGGAATGGATGCATGTCCACTAATTTGTATTTTAAAGCCATAAACAGTAATTATGATGGTGTTAGGAGATGAGGTCTTTGGATGGTAACTGGCCTTATATGAGGTCAAGAGGTTAAGCTCTTGATTGGATCTAAGCCTTTATAAGGAAAGGAAGTGGAACTAGTGTGTCCTTTCTCAACCAAGTGAGGGTAGAGTGAGAAAGCAGCACTTGGCATGCAGCTTTCCTCACCAAGAATGGAAGCTGCCTTGACTGCAGATTTCCAGCCTCTAGAATCTTAAATAATAAATATCTGTTTAAGCCATTAGTCCATGCTATTTTGCTATAGCATTGAGGAAACTGGTACAGGTAACAGATAATAGATGGAAAAATAGAGGAATGATAGAATTATTGGCAGATGATAGAAAGATAGGAGAGAGAGAGAGAGAGAGAGAGAGAGAGAGAGAGAGAGAGAGAATAGAGCAGAAGCTTACATATGCTCCTTCAGGGGGTTCCTTAGCCTTTACCAAAGAAGTCACATGGGAGAACCCTATTTAAAGGGAATATATAAATACTTGTTTTTGTTAAGCAAACACGTGGAGATGAAAATCCACAGCCCTGTGCCTAGTGCAAAGTTTATGATACTGAGTTTGTAGAAACAAAGAAAACCATCACAGAGAGACTAGGAACTCCTACAGCACCTGCTGCCTGATTCACTTACTCTAAGTGGTTTAGCACAATAGGAGGATCGAAGTGCCTGCTTCCTGGTTGCAGAGAGTGCCTGTGGTCAGAACTATCCCTAAGAAGCAGGACTGGCATTCACAGTAAACCCAATATTCCTACACCATCTTTCCTCCACACTTGGGGTCAAAATTTACAAATTTACATTTCTTTTTTTTTTTGATATTTTTTATTTTTATTTTTATTTTTAAGGGATTCTACAATACAATGACACAGTTGTTTGCAGATAACATTGATGTTACTCAGTATGTCATACAATTAAGTAATTGGTGCATTTTGCAAGTATTTCATGACACTTTTTTCCAGAAAAGGGCTTCAAGATAACAATGATTTTAAAACTTTACAAACTTTTATTAAGTGTTGGGCAATGCAAAGATGAATTTGATTTTTGTTTTGATGCACTTCTATCGATGGAACTTTTAAAAATAAATAAGTAATAATTGGTACATTATTAAAACAGTACGTGAAAACAAATATACTAACATCTAAAACAATTCACTAGTTTCCCATTTTCTTTCTAAAACATTATTTTTATTTTGTTTAACTTTACTACTTCTGTTTTAAAACTTCATGTAATTTTGTTATCTGAATTGATGATGCATCTGGCAGCAAACAGGATGGTTAAAAGAATGATTAGGTAAAGCTGTGCCAAAGGCCTTGCTCTTCCACTCCTGAGCTCTGCCACACTCTATTTTTTATTTTTTTATTTTTTTGTATTTTTGAGACAGGATCTCCCTTTAGTCTCAGCCGGCCTGGTGCTCACTCTGTAGACCAGGCTGGCCTTGAACTCACAGAGATCCTCCTGCCTCTGCCTCCCAAGTGCTAGGATCAAAGGCGTGCGCCACCACGCCCGGCCAGAGCTCTGCCACTCTTAAACTAGCCTATTTCATTGCCTGTAGATCAGAAAATCAATACAATACCTACCTCATAAAATTTCATGATGATTAGATGGAATAATAACTTTGAACTCTTCAGTATCTAACACATGGAAGTTCTCAAGAAATATTAGCTATTACAAACAATTGCTTAATCAATATTAAAGTAACCTTAACATAGTCTCTATGCACAAAACTGAGCCCCCTTTGTAGTAGAATACTCAGGTCAGTAACAAGTTTTGATTCCATCTATGTTGTGAACAATTATTGAGACACATCTCATGTAATTGTAGCAATGTGCTACACATTTTATCCACAGGTTGACGCTATGTATTGAAAACCTAGAAATTGTATTTATTAACTGTTCCCCAGTTCTGGGAAAAATATAATAGAACTATATTTTCCTTTCTGGAGATATAGTGCTTGTATAGTGTTTTAATTTCTGCTACAACATTTGTCTTAAATCATGCTGAATTTCTAGAGCAGGAATCTGGACTTAGACCACATTGCATTTATGACATGAAGTTTGTATTCCATGTCAGATCAAACACAACATTGGGCATCCAGAGCTCATCAGAGGCCTTGTTTGCCTCATAAAATTATAATTTTTATATAGGGGTTGGAGCGAGAGCCCCAGGTAGGGTATGTTCTTAACATTTCATGAAGGGGAAACAGCTTTAAAAAATGAGAGAATTTCAGACTTGTAGATACATATCTTTCTCTGTTTCTTTTCAGAAAAAAAAAATGCCCTGAATGTAATGTGCCTGCCCAGATGTCCCCAAGCTAATGGCTGGTACGGTTTCAGGGTGAGATGATTAAGGGTCTCTGAACAGCAGCAGTTCACAGATATCCTGACAGAGCTAAGAGTAGTTCTTTTAAAATCACTCAGATAGGAGTGATGCCTGGACTCTTTTTAGCAGGGGAGCAGGCTCATACAAAACATGACCAAAAGGTGTCTGATGCAGGGGGATGACCAGAGAAACAAATCAAATCAAACACCTTCTAAAAATTCCTCTCTCTGATACCAATAAGACCTTTGCTTTGAATCCAGCTATGTTGTTCATGACTTCCATTAGAGAATTCCTTGAAAGCAGCTTCAGGGGCTAGAGGACAATTGAAATCCAGAGACAAAGGCATGGGATTTGGGAGAAGGGTGAACCAACAATTAAGGGCTTGAAACACAAACTAGAAATTTCTAATTACTACTAGCCTAAACACCCACATGGGAATTTAGAAACATCGATCATGGCAAAGGACTCGAGTTACACACACAAGCACTCACAAGTATCTTCTGCTTTCCTTGAAGAATAATTAATTTCACCAAGAACTAAAATATATGTATATATATATATATATATATATACATACAAATACACACACACATACACACAAACATGTACATACACACTAAGATTTAGGCCTTTAAAATGCTAAAATATTCATTCACCATTTGATGGACATCAAAATGGTAGCAAGTTCACTAAATGGTAACATGAAATTTTTCTTTATTATTATTTATGAACCTGCTGTAATACTTGCTTTATGACAAGCACTATTCTAAGTCCTTAGCAGACACTAACTCATCACCCCCTCATGATAACAGCCTTCTTGATCAGAATCATTCCTTGCTTTTGTGCATTTAGAGAACTGCAGCCCAGCAAGGTTAAATATCTCACCCAATGGCATCTAACATTTAATGACACAAAGTTAATGTTGGCAAAATTAAGAGGATTTAACGTCGGGCCATTTGTGAACCATTTTCTTATAAGTTGCGTTTGGGGAAAGGATTAGACTTAAAGGATTTAGGATAAAATAACAACAAAAAAGAGAACTATGAAAAGCATGATGCTGGGGTTCAAGATAATGAACTTCCTGGAGAGCTTGGTGAGACATAGAGAACCAAGCATGGTTGGATTATTCACTGGGGTGGCACTGGAAATCATTGGGCAACAAGTTTGTTTCCCTTAAAGTTTGGAATGACAGGATGTAATGGAAAAAGTTAGAAAAGAAAATGATGGCATGACTTAAGGGAGAAGTGACAGTTCCCCTCACACTAACAAGAAGGAATCTGAGGGCAAGGGAAGAGTACTTTCTCACACATCTCCAGACTTTCATCAACAGGATGAACACACAATGGCCATCACATTTTAATTAGAATAATAGTTTGTGACACATCTCTATAGCTTCCTTTGATTGTTATAACAAACATCAAAAGAAAACAAAATGAACAGCAGAAAAAACACCCATTGTCTTCAGACGAAGCACATTTCTTCTCTTTTGTCCCAAGGACAGCAGCTTAAACCAGTTTCACTGAGCTCAGGTTGGGGACTGGCAGGAGTGTGTTCCTTCCTTCAGGAAGCTGCTTCGTCTTCTCCACATGCTGGTGGTCACTGCTGTTCCTTGGCTTGGCCTACATCACTCTATTTTGTACTTTGCTGTCACATCTCCTTCGTCTGTGATGAAATCACCTTCTGCATCTCTCTTCTAAGAACATCTGTGACAAGTCACCCAAGACAGCCTCCTCCTTTCCAGGACTTTAACTGAATCCTTTCTCTTAACACCCTTGACAGTTAAGGTAGCATTCACAGGTTTTGGTAATTAGGATGGGGCATTATTCAGGCTTCCACAGGGTATATATTTATTTTTATCAGGCACAGGCTTGAGTAGATAATGTCCTAAATATTATGATGTTTCAACGTAGGGATTTAAATTCTGGCAGTCTCACATGAGTACATACTCAGAGCCACTATTAACACATGTTTTTTAAAAATATATATATATTTTATTATTTTTTACGTGTACATTGCCTGCATGTAGCTAGGCGCACCCATGTTGCTCAGTGCCAAAGGAAGTCAAAAGAGGGTGTCAGATTCCCTGGAACTGGAGTTACTGGTGGTTGTTATCTGCCATGTGGGTGCTAAGAATCAATCATAGTTCCTCTGCAAGAGCAGTCAATGATCATAATCGATGAACCATCTCTCCAACCCCTAACCCATGTTCTTAACCTCTGGGTACTCTTGGTTAAGTGACACCGAAAACTTGGATGTGGACATACCTGCTTATAATGCTAGTTGGGGGAAGCCAGAGGCAGGCAGATCCCTGGGACTTCCTGGTCAGCCAGCTTACCCTACTTTGTGAATTCCATGCCAAAGAGAGGACTTGCCACACACACACACACACACACACACACACACACACACACACACAAAGGCAGACAATGCCTGAAGAGCTGCACTCAAAGTTTTCCTTTGTCTTCCACATACAAATGACACACATGCTTCTGCACACACACACATCCATATGCATGCACACAAACATGTTCACAGTGCAAAAAGAAAACAGTCAAACTGAAAAATTATGACTAGACTGGAAAACTGGGTATGGTTAATCACATCTATACTCCCAGCATTGGAGAAGCCAAGGCAGGAGGATTGCCAGGAGTTTGAGACAAGCCTGGGCTACATGGTGAGTTTCAGGTCAGCCTGGGCATAGAGTAAGAGTATGTCCAAATTTAAAAGAGAGAGTTAGGAGGCTGATGATATGGCTGAGTTTGGAAAGATACTTGCCACCAAGCTTGATGACCTGAGTTCAGTCCCCAGAACTCACATGGAGGAAGGAGAGACCTGACTCTCAAATTTTTTCCTATGACTCCCACATGTACTTGTGCACACACACACAAACATAAATACACATAAGAGCCTGAGCATTCAAAGAAGTTTTAATTATGAAAACTACCCCTACTCTCATAATCCAAAGCAGAAGAGCTCAGAAAAGTGTTACTCTACTAAGAGAAAGCATTACAAGCAGTGTTACTGTCATTTAGTTTATTTAAGCACACAAACAAAAACTGTGTATGAAAAGACATGGAGGATCTGTATTAAAACAACCCAGAAGAAGAGAGAAAGGACTGGTCCCAAATGCCAGATGTTCACATTCTTTTTTTGTTATTTTAATTTTATGTGCATGAGTGTATTGCCTGCATGTGTGTAAGTGCACCCATCTTGCAATGCCCAGGAAGGTCAGAAGAAGGCATCAGATCCCCTGGAAAGGGAGTTAACAGATGGTTCTTAGCCACCATGTGCATACTAGGACTCAAACCTGGGTCCTCTGCAAGAGCAACCAGTGCTGTTTACTGCTGAGCCATCTCTCCAGTCCCAGATGTTCAAATTGTATTTCAGCCTAACCCATTGAAGTACTTGTCAGAGAGCTGCTGACTAATTAGCCAGAACCTGAAACCTTGTACCTCAGACTCAAGATGGAAATTGGCCGAGGGATTACAAATATTTGCATTTATCACTATGTGTTTTCTGCATTTCCATCCTTAGGGAATGATAACTGGACACTTAAAAAACAACTTTTCTTCTAGGCAAAGAGCGAAGCAGGTTCTGCTCCACTGGCTGTGACCTACTGAGCTTTGTGAAGGTGATTTGGCTTCACAGATCTGTATGGCTTCACAGAGCTGTGAAAATCCTAGTCAGGTTTGAGGCCCAGCTGCAGTAGATTTCTCTGAGTATTAGTAATGATTTTCTGAAGAACAGAAATGTGTAATATTCTGGCTGTCAGTGGTGTGATCCTCTATAATAACTCCTTTCCCTGGCTCCTCTTTGACACAGCACTGCTCAGGTAGTCAGTCCTAAGGATTTAGAGGTTTCCAGAGCAGTTCCTGCCTCTATCCTGTCATTTCTTAGTCAATACTTTGCAGTAGAGACTATGAATCATTTAATGTAGGTTCCTTATCAGGTAGGTCCTCTTTCCCGCTCTGCTTCTTACTCTCTCTACCTCGAAGCTCCACATGCTGGGCCCAGACATTTCCCACAAATACACCATTCGCTTATTGGTGTTAACAAATCTAACTCGCAAGTTCACGAGCTCTTCACCTCTTTCTGGCTTCATTAAAAGTGATTTGTTGTAGATGATGCTCCTTTTTTTGCAAAACTCAGTTGTGGAGAGGCAAGGTTGGAATTCTGCATTAGAAAAGCTGATATTCTCAGCTGGGCATGGTGGCGCACGCCTTTAATCCTAGCACTTGGGAGGCAGAGGCAGGTGGATCTTTGTGAGTTCAAGGCCAGCCTGGTCTACAGAGTGAGTTCCAGGTCAGCTGGGGCAATAGGGAGACCCTGTCTTGAAAAGACCAAAAAAAAAAAAGCTGATATTCTCATAATTGTTCTCCTTTTTAACAAAATTGAAAGAAATTCATGATCACTTAGCTGTCCAAGAAGTCCCAGAAGTTGTAAGAGATGAGGGGAGACTGTGCCTTTTCTGTTTTAAGGTACATTCTATTCTAGAGCATGAAATCCACACCATATGAGAATCTGGTAAACATTTCATTGATTCTTCCATAAGATTTTTCCAAAGATGATGAATTTACATTAACATATTCTTGTCATCCTTAAAACAATAGTTTTAGCTTAGGTGTCACTCTTCATGACTGGGAACATGGATAATGGGCATATATCCACATTCATAATGTACAGAGTCGTTTCCTTGTCCTAAAAACTACACCCATCCCTCTCTCACATCTGAGTCCTGACATCTCCTGTCTATGTTCTGTTCCTGTAGCTGTGCCTTTACTGGATATTCCCTAAGGTCAATCACATAGCACGCCACCTAGAAGAATGGCTTGATGGGCTAGCACTATGCATGGAGCTTTCCTCCATGTTTCTTCATGACACTTGTTCTGGTTTGTTTTCCATTGCTGTGACAAAACACTCTGACGGACACCAATTTGGGGAGGAAAGGGTTTATTCAGCTTACATCTCCTGGGTCACAGTTCATCACTCAGGGAGCCCAAGGCAGGAACTCAGGGCAGGAACCTGGAGGCAGGAGCTGAAGCACAGGCCATGGAGGAATGCTGTTCACTGGCTTGCTCCCCTGGCTCATGCACAGCCTGCCTTCTTATACGGTACACAACAACCTGCCCAGGGTGGCACCACTCATTGTGGGCTGGGCCCTCCCACACTGCTTGACCATCAAGACAATACTCCATGGATTTGGCCACAGGCCAATCCAATGGAGCCAATTCCCCAACTGAGGCTTCCTCAACCCAGGTGTGTCAAATTGACACTAAAGCTATCCAGCACAACTGACCCCTTGTCAACTTGACACACAAAACACATCACTATTAAACCACCACCTTTCCAGTTCTTATCCCCAAAGTATGATGTTAACATTAATCACAACCTAAGACAGTACAACCTTAAAAGCCCCACAGTCCTTAGAATGTCCAAATGCTTAAAATTTCAGTCTATTAAAAGTCTCTTAACTGTGGGCTGCTGTAAAATCCAAAACAAGTACTGTCTTATTTCAAAGGGAAGAATCAGGCACTCTCAAACAAAACCTAAGTCCAGCAAAGTAGCTCAACGCTGGACACCTGGGATTCACTCATGATCTTCTGGGCTCCAAAGGGTTTTGGCAGCTCCCCCTCTCTGACTCTGCCATCCATGGCACAAACAGCTCATCTCACAGGTCCAGGCTGACTCCATTTCACACCTGCTGCTACTCTTGGTGGTCATCCCCATGGTCCTGGCATCTCCAAAAAGCTGGGGTCGCCACTGAAACTGAGGCAGCACCCTCACCAATGGTCTCTTCTGACCTCTCCTGGTGCAAAGCCTCAGCTTCTCTCCATGAACCATGCAATCCTGGGGTCTTCACTGCAGCTGAGGTGCACTTCCACCAATGGTCTTTCCTGACCTCTCACAGTGCCAAGCTTCGGCTGCTGTCTGTGACCCCCTCAAATTTCAACACCAGAACCATATAGGAGACTCATACACACTACCAAATCCTGCTTCTGGCTCGAGATCGAAGCTCAGGCCCCTTCTGGATCACAGCTTCTGTGTGCTGACCCTGAAGAAATTCTTCCCAGAAGATTTCAACCACATTGATGCTGGTCTCTTGTTACTTACAGCTGATTTTTCAGCCCTGGCTAACCAGCATCAATTGTCCCAGGACAACAAAGATTTCCCTTCAGGTTCTGGTCTCTTGTTACTTACAGCTGATTCTTCAGCCCCAGCTGACCAGATCCCACAGATTAAACAGTCCTGATGATCTCTGCTTCCCTTTGAACTAGAAACTTCAAAAGCCAGGCCTCCATCTTCTACAACTCTTTCAGCATAACTGTTCCAAGTTCCACAGCCACAGTCTTTAGTCATTCAATGATCTTCCCAGCCCAGTACCAGAAGTGGGGTGTTGGCTGTGAAGAACCTGACCATGTGGATGCTTGGAGAAATGTGGAAGACTTTGGAACTTGGGGCTAGAAAAGCTGTTGACTACTGTAAGCAGAGCTTAATGGGCCATTATAGTAGAAGCCTGGAAGAAAGCATTGCTGCAAAAAATGTAGTTCCAGAGGAAAATAAAGACTTAGGCAGCAACTGGGATATTTTGATAAAAAGTCTGGCAGCAGTTTGTCCGCAGCCCAAATGGTTGCCTGATGCTAAGTTGAAAAGCAATGGACTAATGTCTTTGGCGGAGGATATTTAAAGACAGCCTAATGTAGAAATGGTGGTGTGGCTTAATTAATGGTGAATATTGTACACATCTACAGTGAAGATGAGCAGATGGGGCAGAAGGAAATGCAGAATGTACAGTTTGGATCTGAAAAATGCACTAGGAAGATTAAAGGTGGGGCCAAGGCATGTGAAGAAGAGGTTCCTTTTGATAAGGAGACTAAAGTAATTAAGGAGAGGCCTAGCTATTTACAAGTAAACAATGGAAAAAGTGAGATTAAAGTGATTAAGTAGAGGCCTCGAGATTTACAAGTAAACAACAGAAACTGTACCTTCAGGGCAAGACCACACCCAGCTAAGCCTCCAATTTTTGAAAAGAAAATACTGAAAGCTTTTTCTACTCCAACAAGTCCAGGGCAGAGAAAATTTGCAAATTTGGTTAAAGTAGGAGAGAGTCCACCCTGGAACTTGCAGCCAAATTCTGCAATTTCATTCATGTGGTGCTGGCTTTAGCATCATACATTTTTGCATTGAAATGTAAAAGAATACAGAACCAGCCCTGCTTCAGATAATTATTATGGTGGGAAATAATACTACCACATCAGGAAAGTAGGCAACAAGCAGTATCAATGGGCAACTCATCAGCAGACTAGAGAGCACAGACTAGATGTCAAGCTAGAATCTCATGAGAAAAAGAATCTGAAAGGACTTGCTTCTTCTGACAGAAAACTCTTCTTTAAAGATGGAAGGTTTGAGTTAGATCTTGGATAGATTTACAGTGAGAAGAATGAAAGGTTTCTAGACAGTCAGAGGATGACAAGTAAATCACAATGAGTTCAATATTGGCACAATGAATTTCAACATCGGAATAGGGCACAATGAGTTCAACATCAGAGTAGTATAAGGCAAGGTGAGGTTGTTTATATCAAATAGGATTAGACTAAGATGTGTAATAGCAGACCCTGGAAAGCCATTGCATATGTAGACCAACAATGGTGTTAGGAGTTCATGGTACCTTGACACTATGTGAATGTTAGGTTAAAATTAGACAGAGAGAAGCCATGCATTGTGGCAGAGGCAGGTGGATTTCTGCAAGATTGAGGCCAGTCTGGTCTACATAGTGATTTCTAGGTGGACTGGGACTAAGGAGACTGTCGAAAAAAGGACAGAAACACAGAGTTTTAAAAAAAAAAACTGCTGGTATACTTGATATGAATCAAATGCTGGGTGCAGACAAATACACCGTGAATTTCCCAGGCAAGTAGTTATGGTGATAGAGTCAGTCAGAGCTCATTTCTGAGAAGTACAGAGAGGTACCAAGGACCATGTGAGATTGCTAGAAATGTTTTATAACTTTACCTAGTGACAGATACATAGTTATGCAGAAATGTGAAAACGTCACTTATTATCCATATAATAATTGCTTATTAGGTAGAGTTTTAGAAATTAAAAAAAAAAAACTTTTAAATACCCATTAGGATATTAAGCTATTAATATGTAGCAGAAATATGACTCCAGAAATAGCCAAGGTACAGTTTCAAGTTATAATGTTTAACATTAAAAATGTTGCCTTTAAAAATGATGTGGATGATGTAGTTTGGATGTTGCTTGAGTATCACCCATGGTTAGGTTGTTCTTGCATCACAGAGTGACTCGGTAGAGCCTTTAGGAGATGTTCTTCAGTCACCTGAGAGTGCTCGGGAGATCATTTGTCAGCCTCCACATGGCCTAACCAGTCTGACTGTCTTGTTTCCATACATCTCTACCATGGCCTTTAGCTATGGTGCAGCAGTCAGGAAATGAGCTGATAGAAATGCAAAACCCTTGACCTTCCAGAACTGGGAGCTAGAGAAACTGGTTCTTCTCTTTATAACCACTCTGTCTGCAGTATTTTGCAGTGACACAAAGCTAAATAATATAGTGGATAAGAACAAAAGACCAATTTTGACCAGTGAATAAGCATGATAAATTAAGTAACTGTACTTTCAATTTAGGAAAGTTTGATTAGCCTTGAACAAAGAAAGGACAATTTTATTGAAAACATGCTATGTGTTAATTAATATTATCATCTTGCAACAAAGATAGTGAAGAAAGCAGAGTTACCTGCTTTCCTTTGCTTTTGACAATAGACAGTGAAAAAATATTAGATGCTATTCATAAGACATTTGAAGTTGCAGAAATAAAACCAAGAGGATTATGTGCCAGAAGCCACAAAATTGTACACAGGAGATTTCAGAAACCACAGAGAGATGATCATCAGAACTCTTGTGCTACTTAAAGGACAAGTAAGTCAAGTACAACACCAAGTCCTAGGTGCTTCACACACCTAGGCCACATTGTTTGCTCCTTCTTAGGGTGAGGCCAGACCCTTGGCCACACAGAGCCCTGAGGTGTGCTAGTTGAAAAGCCTGCCTGCAGTTCGAGCTGGATTACCCCACAGTACAGGATTCCATAAGGCCTTTTTCAAAATACCTTTAGTGGTAGTTATCTGGCAATACTCCCTCTGCTCTCTTGCCATCCCACCCCCCACTTTTAACCCTTCCTATTCCATTATTCCCCTTTCCCTATTTTATAACTGCATTCTTTCTCCCCTCCAGGAATCCCCCCCATTACTCCTACTACTTTTCGGATCTCTCTGGATTTTCCCCTTGAAACACATATATCTAAAGATTCTCTAAAGATTTAATGCTAGTAACCACATATGGAAGAAAACATGGGAAATTCACCTTTCTGGGACTGGGTTACCTCATTCAGGATGATCGCTATCAGTTCCATACCTTTACCTGTGAATTTCATAATTTTGTTTTTCTTAACCACTGACTAATATTCCATTGTATAAATGTAGCATATTTTGATTATACATGTATCAGTTGATGGATGAAAAGAGAGCAATAAATACAGGTGAACAAATATCTCTATAGTAGCAAATAAAATCCTTTGGATATATACCCAAGAGTGGCATAGCTGAATCTTGTGATAGATGTATCTGTAGCTTTCTTATAAATCCCCACACTGATTTCCATGGTGGCTATACCAGTTTGTATTCACACCAGCACTGACTAAATGTTTGCCCTTACCCACATCTTTGCCAGCATTTGTCATGACTTATTATTTGGATATTAGCCATTCTGACTGGGGTAAGATGAAATATTAATGTATTTTAATTTCCATTTCCCTGATGGCTAAAGATGTTGAGAATTTAAAAAATATTTCTCAGACATTCCTCTTTCATCTTTTGAGAACTCTCTCTTGTTTCTTGCCCCAAATTTTAGGTTTTTTTATTATTAGTTTTTCTGAGTTCTTTGTATATTCTAGATACTATTCCTCTGTCCGATTTATAGCTGGTAAAGATTTTGTCCCATTTTGTAGCCAGTCTCTTCACTCAGTGATGGTGTCCTTTGCTAAACAAAAGCAATTTTTAGCCTCATTACATCCTATTTGTCATTTGTTGGTCTTAATGTCCGTGCTATCGGTATCATCTTCAGAAAGACGTTTCCTCTGCCTATAAGTTCTATATTCCCTACTTTATTTTCTATCAGATTCAAGGTATCAATAAGGTCTTAAATTGAGGTCTTTCATCCAGTTGGAATTTTGTACAGGGTTAGAGATAGGGATCTAGTTTCATTCTTCTACATGTAGCTCTGCGGGTGACCTATGCCACTTGCTGTCTTTTCTCTGTTTTGGCTCCCTTGTCAAAAATTAAGTGGCTGTAAGTGTGTGAACTTAAGTATGGATCTTCAATTCTATTCCATTGATCAGTATGTCTATTTATATGCCTGTGCCACCCTGTTTTTATTAACAAAGTTCTTCAGTATAATAGATATCAGAAACAGTGATGTTTGATCTCTTCTTTCATTGTTCAGAATTGTTTAGGATGTGCTTCCATATAAAATAAGAGATTTTTTCAATTGCTTCAAGGAATTGTGTTGGAATTTTCATAGGGGATTGAATTGACTCTGTAGATCACTTTGGTAGCATGGCCATTTTCACAATATTAATCCTACTGATCCATGAGCATGAGATGTTTTTCTATCTTCTGGTATCTTCTTCCTTGTCTTAGAATGACTAGTAGGACTTTATCAAAACAAAGAAAATCATCAACCGAGGAAGATACAGAATGGAAGAAAATGTTTTGCTAGCATACATCTGACAGAATTAATATCTAGACTAGATAAGAAAACCAAAAACTAACACTAAAATCCCAAGAAACTCTATCAATAAATAGGCTAATTAAATGAACAGACCTGAGGCTGGCAAGATGGCTTAGTAAGTATGGTGAATAGATATAAGCATGAGAACCTGAGTTCGATCGTCATGTAAAATCCAGGCCGGGGGATGGCATGTGGCTGTAATTCCAGCACAGCTGAGGCAAATACAAGAGGATCCCTGGGGCTTGCTGGCCAGCCAGTCTAGTCACATCAGTGAGCTCCAGGGTCGGTGTGAGATTGTCTCACAAAGTAAGATTTAGAGCAACTGATGAAGACACTCAACATTGACTTCTGGCCATCACATCATCCCATCCATGTACATTAATGTGCATACACATCAGCACAAGCGTATGAAAAGAAACATACGTTTAATCACAGAAAGAGTTCAAAATAAACCAATAAACATGAAAATTGCTCAATATCTTTAGTCTTCAAGTAAATGTAAATTAAACCTACATTGACAACTCACCACAATCAGAATGGCTGCAGGTAAGTAAACAAGGTGGACATGGGAGAAATTTAGAGATATCTGCACATCCATGCTAGTGTCATCACTATTCACAATGTGTAAATTGAGGAATCAGCCTGAACATCTATCAATAAGTGATTAGATGAAGAAAATGTAGTATTCATACACAATGACGTTTTATTCCCATGTAAAGAATGAAATTCTTAGCCAGGCATGGTGGTGCACGCCTTTAATCCTAGCACTTGGGAGGCAGAGGCAGGTGGATCTTTGTGAGTTCAAGGCTAGCCTGGTCTACAGAATGAGTTCCAGGACAGCTGGGCTACAGGAAGACCCTGTCTCAAAAAGACCAAAAAAAAAAAAAGAAGAATGAAATTCTTTCATTTGCTTGCTAGTGTAATATAATACTTGAAGATTATTATAGTATGCCAAACATAGAAAGACAAATATCACATTTCCTCTCATTTGTGGGTCATAGGATTATGTTATTTTATATATAAAATTGTTTGCATACATGACATGGAAGCAGAGGGAAGGGAGGGGAGCAATAAGGTGTAACAGGTGCATGGAAATGGGGCCAAAATATATGATTCGGTTGAAATAAAGAAGTTTTCTTTATGAAAATGGACACAATGTACGGTGATTATATGCCAACAAAACCAAAATAAAATAAACCAATAACAATACACACAATTAAATTATGTTAGAAATAGCCATAATTGCTTCCTTTAAATAATTTTCAGTGTGTGCTTCAGGAATCACTGTAATGTTGGGGGAAGAAAAATGGAAACTTAGATTAAATATTGCCTATGGGTTCAGGAAATGCATCATAGAGGAGACCTTTGCAAATTAGAGGACCATTAGTTAAAATAAAGGGGGAAAGAAGAAAGATGTTAAGATGATACAAAAATGATAGGATAAAGATGAGTGAAAAATAAAAAAAAGAGTTTAAAGAAAAATGGCACAATGAAAGTATCCCAAGGTCACCTGGGATGACTGCACCGAATCATTTCAGAATATTATGTTTGGCATTTTATGAACATCGTGAAAACAATAGCTATTGTTATTATAGCATTATTTCTATACTTTAGCCAATTTTAATCCTCTAAAAATCCAGAAATAGATTATATAATATCTTTGTTGTCAAATGAGTATGTTGAATGAACCAAATTAATGTCAGGTAGAGCCAGGTCTGGGATCTGAAGTCATTCTTACTCTTAAATCCATATTGCTTTATTTATAAAATCCTAGCAAAAACAAAAACACACAAAAAGAACTTTAAAATTCTTTAGAAATAAACACTAGGCATGGTGGCTCATGACTTTAATCCCCGTATTCTGAAAGCAGAGGCAGAAATGTCTCTACGAGTTCAAGACCAGGCTTTTCCACCTAGAAAGTTTCGGTAAATGTCAGGGCTACCTACTGAAAGACACTGGCTCAGAGGGAGGAAGAGAGGAAAGGAGGGGGGAGGGAGAGAGGAAGGAGGAGGAGGAGGAATAAGAATTTAAACAAAGGAAATATGTTAAAATGGGGCCTCTGATTACTGCTGGCTGGAGTATTGTGACAACTTTCCTGCAGGACTCACATTGTCTTAAATGTAGGACAAACCAGAGAAGTTCTGAAGAACAATTTTCTCCCAGCTTAGCTTTGCTTCATTCCAAATCTCTTTCTTCTCTTCCAGTAACAGTTATGGAAAGAAAACAAGTGGCTTACCAAGAATTAATCATTTGTTATCTGAGGCCATTCCATAGAGCAACAATTTGGTTAATTATTTAGAAAACTATAGTATAAGACAAGAGTCAAGTTATTGTGTAAAATCTTAGCACAGTCACTGCATACACATGCCATCAAATGGTTGCAGTATTACTGTAGACATTGGTGCTAACAATGAAGAAGCTGAGTTTCATTTAATCAAGATTATAAGGCTAATGGCTTATGATCCCCAGGACCCCACATGTGATGGTTTGAATGAGAATGTCCCCATAGGCTCCAAGCATTTGGAAATTTTGTTCCCAGTTGGTGGTGCTCTTTTGGGAGGTCTTGGAAAGTGTGCCAGCATTGACCCATGAGTCAGAGAACTGACAGTCCAAGTTCAAGCTATTATTTTGAAGTATTCCAGGTACGGCAGATTAGTAATGTCAGAGAGTTTTGAAATACAGTAAAAGAGAGTCCTCTGTTGTAAGAATCAGACACAGGTTTAGAGAAGAAACAAGACAATATTTTGGCAAATAGAGTCAGGCAGCTGAGAGACAAGTCAATCAGAGAGTAATCACTCTTCTTCACCAGAACTTCCAAAGGCTGGCTGTGTGATTCTGAGATTAAAGCTGTGTGTCATACACAAAATCAGCTGCCCTGTTTTTCTTAACCATGAGAACATCACCAAATCCAGAAGCAAAACAAATACACCATGCCCACTATCTTTTGTGGGGATTGTCTGCCCTGTATTACATTGGTTCCATGGGTTTTCTACATATGATATGTATAATGAGCAACATAAGCAAAACTATATATTTTATGTACCTCTGAAGCAAAACGCCTATGGCAACTGGTCAAACTTGATAAAAATTAGTGTAACTGGCTATTGGGACACTGGAAACTTTGTCCTATGAGGTTTTTAGATGCATAGAGCAATGCATGTCATTGATTAAACCATTCAGCCAATGTTCCTGGCTGTAAAATTACAAAAGTAAAGAGTCGTGGAGCTGATTAATACCCAAAGCAGCAGAGAGGCTGACCCATCTGAACATTAAAGAAAGAGGAACCTCAGACTGCCTGAGTCGCAAACACTGAGCATTTCTCTAAATAATATTGGGGTTAACTGTTTATAATGGGCCCTAATGAAGTTTACCTTCCAGATACTGAGAAACCTTCCTACCTCTCCCCTTTATAGGAAAAAGAAAAACATGATGGTAATGAAACCACTCCCAAACTGTAAACTAGAGCCAATAGTTACAGTGGTAATTTCCTATAAAAGAGGCATAACGTATTAATTGATTGATAGGCATAGGAACTGTGAAAGGATATTTCTCTATCTAGAGCCAAATTCAATAGTAAAGTGTTTATAAGTTGTGTAATTAAGCAAAATATATTACTACAGGAAAGCTCTGACATCAGCAATGAATTATTCTGCCTAGGAGATGTTGGCTAGGGGATTCAAACCTGCCCCCCCAAATTATCAAGGCCTTTTGCCTATAAGTGGGAAATATGCAAGGAGAAAGGCAGTAAGTCCCTGTTGTCGAAGACCTGGTGTGAGCATGAAAAATGTTATGAGATGTCACTTGCTAGTGTACAACTGGCCTCTGAAATGCTAGAGAGCATTACCAAAGGCCACTAAAGCAATACAGCAAAATATTGGTCTCCCTGAGACAAGCAAGACTCCTCCGTCAATATCAGCTACACCTCAACAGCCTGGAGATACTGTGCAACAGTGGCAGCCAAGTGTCTATATATATCCCAAACCTATTTGGCTATTAGCTCTCTCCTTGGAGGAATAACTCACAGCAGATGCCACAAGCTTATGTCCTCTAGTGGTTAGGAGATGTTATAAGCCACAATAAGAACTTGTCACCCTTTATAGAGAAACCACAGTTTGCGGATTAGCATATCATCCAAACATCTGTGTCTATGCTCACAGCTTAGCTTGACATAATAATTGGTACTGCTTAAATGCCTGTACATCCAATAGCTTGTGCTTTGTTAGTATGACTAAAAAGAGTATCACTGGAAAAGCTGTCAACACATGAAGGGAAACAACCTGAACAGACTGGAGTCCAAAATGACAACTCCAAAGAAATTAGACTGTTTTCTTCTCACCCACTTGTGCCCCTTTCCCAAAGCCCAGGGAACAAACTGCGGAAGAGGAGGCGTGGTAGATTGTAAGGACTGCAGAGAGATAGGGGTGAATCGTGAGACTACAGGAATATAGTCTGGACTCCTAACTGATCAACATGCCTGTGCATACAAGCTTCTCCAACTGGACTATGGGAACCTTGGGTTGTTCAAAATTTGGACATAGATACTTGCAAAATGCACCAATTACCTAATTGTATGACATACTGAGTAACATCAATGTTATCTGCAAACAACTGTGTCATTATATTGTAGATTCCCTTAAAAATAAAAAATAAAATAAAATAAAATGATAAATGTAAAAAAAAATAGCCCAAGGATGCTTATCTCCTATATGTTGGAGATTTACAGAAGTGTTCAAAGTTTGTTCTATATGGCACTAGGGCACAGCAGCAATAAAAAGAGAGAAATTAAGATAGCTGTAACAGTGAAACTATGAGGACAAGCACTCTTTTAATCCAGAAGAGAATGACAAAGTCAACTTAATGAGAACAAGTCTGTGGTAAATTGAAACTATTTAAATATTTTGTTCATGTTTTATTACATTTACATGTCTTTAAAGAAAGAAAATGTTAACTTAAAACTCCACACTTAGTGTCTGGGAACATGGCTCGGTGGATAAGGACAAGGACTGCTCTTGCAGAAGACCCGAGTTTGGCTCCCAGCATCCACATCAGGGAGCTCAGCACCAGCTAAGGGAATTCCATGATGTCTTCTTCCCTCTTCAGGCACCTGCACTCCACATGTGCACATCCCCACAGATATATGCCTAATTCAAAATTTAAAAAAAAGGCCAATGTGTTGGCATACTCCTTCAATCCCAGCACTCCAGAGGAAGAGGCCAGTGGATCTCTATGAGGTGGACTGGTCTGCACAGTAAATTCTAGGTCAGCTGGGGCTACAGGGAGATTCGGTCTCAAAAGGATTAAAAAATAATAAATTAGTAGAAACAAAGTTTAAAACATACAGACTTAGTCATCTATTGGAAAAAAATTGATCACCAAAGGCAAAATTTGGCAGTGTACATTTAAGCACTGGCTAGATGAGAATCAAATTAGCTATCTTAATTCAAAATTTTTCCCTTCACTAGCCAAATCAGTTTGGCTGTCATAACAGAAAATTTGACTATTGACAGTAGCAAAATGACATACTCTGGGAAGGCAACAAAACTACTAGACTCTTGTTTGATTTCTGACTTAGTAAGCACCAACTACCAGAGCAGCCATAACTCTGTAGAATAGGTGTTTCCTCTAGGAATTATCCTGACCAGAAATTAATTTAAGCATGTGGAATTATGACTTGGAGAAATTAAGTGCTACACTAGGCTGGGAACATCATTTCCTCCTTCTGAAATTAGTTGGAAATTTAGATTGAACCCAAAGATTTTAAAGGTTCTGCAACAAACCTGTTATCAATGGGTAAATAGGCACAAATTGGGAACCAGGTCAACAACTGGTCTGCTAAGAGACTCCCCAGTGATAAGAAGTGATCCTATAGCTTGAAGAATCTTCCAGTATTGCCAAGTTTCATTAAAGTTGTGATCAAATGTATTAGTCTGGTCTCCGTTGCATTGAGAGAAACAGTGCAAATCACTAAACCCTTAGCAGAGTCAATCCAGGCAAGGGAAAAGTACCCCTGCCTTGTGGCTGGATCTCCGATTGGAATGGCCAGCACTGGAAAGACAGCTATCCATGTGGAGCCATCTCACACCCTTCCCAGCACCAAAGGGCCCTGCGCTTCCTGGCAACAAGAAGTGGTAGGTAAAAGGGAAGACAGCAGGATCTGTCCTCAGCACACAGAAACAGCAGGACCTGGCCACTCTCTTGGAAATAAGTGAGAGCACTAAGAATGCCACTGTGATTTAGACAGGGAGAGGACTAAACATTTACTTCTTAAAAGCGTGATGTTTTCTTTAATCATAAATTTTTCTTGTGGATGGCTCAGCAGTTAAGGGCACTGACTGCTCTTATAGAGGACCTCATTTGGGTTCTCAGGACTCACATAGTGGTTAACAGTCATCCTTAACTCTAATTCCAGGGCATCCAATGCCCTCTTCTGGCATCAAGAGGTTTTGCATGACAAGGGTGTACTTATATACATGCAAGCAAAACAAAAAACTAAAATAAAACTAAATGAATATTTTTAATGTAAAAAAAAATGTTCTCATACCCAAGGAAAACATGCCCTCAGCTATATAGAACATCTGGGTCTGCTTCCTGGCTGGGAAGTTATTCAGTTCTCACATGCTGGCAGAGTTACACCTTCCTAGCTTTCACTGAACACTATCACTTTCTTGAAAAATTCCTGAACTCATAAATAGTGGGTCCAAATCTACATTTTTTTGTATAATACCTGTTTGTTTTCCAAAGCAGATGACTTTTTGTATTATTTTTTTAATTTGTTCTCCTGAGAGATATTATTTGGCACAACACAGGAACATGCATGGGACTTTGTCTCTAATATGAGCACAAACAAAGGTACTAGGGCCAGGGCACATTATAATTACATCAATCTCATTAAATAATGTATATATTATTTTTAATTCCATGTTCATTTTCTCACTGTGTGAAATTTATGGAAAGTATATACACAAACACTGCACAAATACTACTTTTGATATCCATATCAATTTAGCTTATTAAGTAGCAATTTAAAGAGAGACAAAGGGGGCAACAAGATGGCTCACCAGGTAATGGTGATTGCCACCAAGTCTGACGACTTGAGTTCAATCCTTGAGCCCCACAACATGGAATAAGAGAGCTGACTCCAGGAAGTTGTCCTCTGATCTTTACATATATACTGTAGCATATATAGACACATATCCAAAATAAATACATACATAATAAATAATCTAATAAAATTTAAATAGACATTGACCACAGTCAGGCATCATGATGTATACATGATCTCCAGGCATGAGGGAAGCTTAGATAGGAGAATCAGGAGTCTTAAGCTAGCCAGATCTGTGATTATATCCTGTATTAGTTAGAAAATGCCTGGTAGAAGACACTTAATGAGGAAGGGCTCATTTAGACTCACGCCTTGAGAATGTCTAGTCCACGGTGGCTAGGAAGGCTTGTAGACAGCAGGGCAACAAGAGCAGGAGGCTGGGGGTGCAGGGCAGGAAACAGACAGAAACCAGAGCTGATCTATAACCTTCATGACCTACCTTTAGTGGTCAGACAACTAGGTCAATTTCTAATGGTTCCGCAACCGCCCCCTCCCCCAGCAAAAAAAAGTGCTACCAGTGTGTGATCAATTATTCAGACACATGAAACCACGAAGATCATTGTACATCCAAAGCACATCCCTAACTTAATGTGTTTTTCCCTGTTATTTGTGTTTAATGTGAACTTTCCCTAGAGAAGAGTAATTGTATTCTGTAATCTAAAATTTCATGTGTCTGTGCCTCCAAAATGGAAAGAAAGACTTTGGACTTTGTTTCAGTTATTAAAAGGACAGCTAGCAGGCTCAGATGTAGAAAGGGCTCAGTCTCACCTCGTCTCCATATCCCTGCAAAACTCATGTCACTTAAATTTGTTTGATTTTGAGCTTTTATTAAAAAGACCAAATGTTCATAACAATTAGCCCAAGGTTACTCTGTAATGTATGTTTCAAATATATTAATAGGTTAATACATAATCAAAAGAAAATTCTTATCAATAGTGCCATTTGAAAACTACACTAAAAAGGATTTGGGGAAAATAAATGACTTCATTATTTAATTTGAAATATTTTGTATACATAAGTCATTAAAGAGCACTTTAATCCATCACCTTTTTAAATCCTCAGGGTCTTATACTAGATACTGATAATGACTGACTGCCTTATGCAAAGAAAAATTATGTTTAATAGAGAAACTATAAAACTTATATATGTATTCCAGTGTTTTAGATCTGCAGTTTTTATTTTTATCTTTTTCTTTTCATTATATCATTCATAGAAATTGGGTTTGAAACATTAGTAGTAATCAGCAACACAATAGAAAAAAAGGGAAAAAAACTTAGAAAAACTCCAGTTTCCATCATTATAATGAGGAAGTCATTATTTTAGACCCTTGGGTTGTGATACATCATAAGAGATACCTAACGTCAGCCAAAGTCAAACCACTGTCTTTCATCCATGGATAATTAAAATGACCTCGTGTTTCAAGATGTAAGCCAAGGATTTTTAGGAGTACAGTAATCTTTAATGGTTAACCTTCAGGAAATATTCTTCAAAACCTGGAAAAGGTACTGAAAAGAAGCTTATGGACCAAGAAGAGAATTTAATGGGCTCTTAACGCCTTCCAATTGAGCTACAAGATGTGGGATTAGGATGTGGAGCAACTGTTTAAGGCTCTTCATTCTATTTTTCACTCAGCTCAGAGTCCAGCCAGCAAAACAGAGTCTCTTGAAATTGTGTGTGATCCTCATTCTGGGAGCACTGAACTTTCACATTTATGAGAGTCTTAGCTAGGCATCTCTCCACAATATAAAATCTCAGCTTTCTGCCTAAACATTAAGGTATTACAGCAATATATAAAAAAGTGGTTTTAAATGCTTTAACAATATCAGAATATAACATTGAAATAAAATTGCAGTTCCACTGGGCTGAGAGTTATAAAATTAAAATTCAAACTTCAAATTGTCAAAGTGTTAATTTCTCAGCCTTGAATATGCTTAATTGTTACTAATGTGTGTTATCCTAATTAAACACGCCTCCTCAATAATTATATGAAGAAGCTGCAAAGCTTTTTAAGACGCCTGCTAATCCGGCAGCCTCAGGTTGCTTGTCTCTAATTTGCTCATTTTAATGTACCAATTAAGTGAACTAGAGCAAATAAACACATTGTGAAAAATCTCTCTTTGGAGACTCTGACCCCCAGATGTTTTGAATCAGATAGACAATCATTGTTCTAGCTCAATTATTTAGCTTCTAGAGTAGATTAAGTGAATGAAATATATTAATTTTAAGTTAGCAGATGTATCTTGATGTGAATTCTCAGGTGTTGTCTTTTCCTGAACAAATCCAAAGAGGAATACAATTAGAAGAAAATGTATACAGTATACTGTATTGCTATGCAGTTCTAATGAAAAGTTAAGGTTAGAAAGAAAAGCGTAGGATTGCTTTGTACATGCTGTCTGTTTGTTTATGCAAGCATTAATAAATCCAGTATCATGGCACATTAAGATCATATTCCATTGTATATTTTAGAGTAAAGAACTTGAGATATATAGGTATTTTACTGCTGCTGTTTATACATATTGCATATTTTTTCTTCTGCATTTAGAAATAACCCCTTTCAGTGCCATTTTTCTCACTGAAGATTTTAAGGCAGATTTGTTTCGACATTTTAAGTTAGAATACAGTGAGTTTCTAGATTTGTGCCCTTTCCAGGTCATCTAGCAGATAATGACCATTCTCTTTACTTAGTATATTTAATGGCGCTCCTTTCTGCTCAGTGCCCATTTGAAACAAAGGGGGAAAGAGGCTAATACATTTCTTTCTTTTACACAGTGGGAAAATTAAAGCTTCCCAGGTAGCAAAACTTCTCATTGTCAAATAATGGTAATATGATTCAATAGCATTTGTTGTTATTTCCTTTGGCTTATAAAAATAGTACATATAATAGAAAATTTAAGAACTTTTGCAGCAAAGAAACTTTCCTCCAGGAGTGGGAGCACCCACAGCCTACAGCCACGCACACAGCCCTCCACCGTCCTGCCCCGCCTCTGCCATTTACCAGTTCCCCTGTTACTAACGCAAAGCAAGGAGATAATTCTCCAATCTTAGTAAAACCAGAATTTATTTGGCTTTCCTACAAAGTGATGGCTGGAAAGCATACACTTACTCCAGCTGTGGCAGTGTAGCCGGTTCCCTTCATTCAACATGGCCGCCCATCCCAGCATGAACACCATGCCCTCCACCCAAGCTGATAAAATGGCAAGAGAAACCCCAGACTTCTATGGTGGGCTTTTCATGTGCCCCTTCCCCAGAGGCCCAGAGTTTCAGCGTCCCATGCACCTTCCTGCAGCATCACCAGCCCTTGCACTGTGTAGCTCGCTTTGCCCTTAGCTCCTTCCCCTAAGTACACAGTCTGGCCTCTGTCCCATGATAAGCCCATTTCAAAGAAGAAATAATGTATTCCACAACTCTTATGCATAACTTCACAGACTACAGAATCCATTATATATACTTTAATATAATTTCTACTTTAGCTTGTAAATCTTTAGACATGCTTGAGATCATAATAAATACAACTTTGTATCTAATTAGTTTTCTTTTTATAATACCACAAGAATTTTCTGATATAATGGAAAGTGTTTTATTTATAATTTTAAGGCTATGGAACATCTACTACTGTATAATAGCTCACATGATACCATAACTTAAAAAAATTTTTTTTTTATTTATTCTTGTATGTGTACAAACGTACTGTCTGCATGTAGGTCTGTGCACCTGTGTCGTGCAATGCTGCGGAGGTCAGAAGAGGGTGTAGGATTCCCCTGGAACTGGAGTTAAAGATGGTTCTCAGCCACCATGTGGGTGCTGGGGATCGAACCCAGGTCCTCTGCAAGAGCAGTCGGTGCTCTTAACCACTAGGCCATCTCTCCAGCTCCCAATATCATAGCTTTTTATGATTCCTCTAATGTTGTAAAACTGGATTGTATGTGGTTGTATTTAAATCAGGCATTTGATAGTCTGACACTGATGCCTAGATGAAATGCATGCTATAGTCCTCATGGGTTTCTTTCTGATGACACCAAGCTTTACTAAATATTTCCACTCCATCTTAAGTCATTTAGTCCTGCATATGTCTTTATTTCTATAACGTTCCTCATTGAACTTCAGATAGCTCAAAAGTTCCTTGTATTTATGTCTTTCCTTCTTCTACATCTTTATTATCCTTTATTAGTACTTATTATGTCTTGTGGTTTTTAAAGAAAATCTCAAGGCACGTAATAATGAAGTTTATATCTCTACAACAATAAGTTCTGTAATTACCAATAGCATGGTAGTCGAGGTAGTCTCAATAAAGGCCCCCAAATTTAGCTGTGAACTAATCCTTTGCATATAAATCCTAATGTATTTGGCAAAAAGTGTGAATTTAAAGATGCTGGGATATGAAAATTATCCCAAGTCCTGTCAGGAGCCAGACAATCTAGGATGATATTAGCACACAGCCCTTAACTGAGAGTTGTAATAGAGGCAGAGGCAGAGGCAGGTACTGACAACTCTGAGACTGCAGTGGCATTGTCTGGTAATGCAAAAAGGGGCAACAAGCCAAACAGAGAGAGTACCAAGAGGTTTAAAATGAGAGTTAGGGAGGTATCTACTCTTTGCTCTCTTACTATGAAATATGCATAAGCCTGAGAGAGAAGAATTCAACTCAGCTTCCAGCTCTGCCCTTGATCTTAGCCAAAAAGCAACTCCACACTGAAGAAGCTGAAACAATTAGTGACTTTCTGTTCTTCATGGAAAGCCTAGCTGGGTGTACCTCAGCCTTTTATTTTTATTTATTTCAGTTTTTGAGACAGCCTTTCCCTACAGCCCCAGCTGGCCTGGAACTCAGTATGTAGACCAGCCAGGATTCAGTTTCACAGAGATCCACCTGCATCTGCCTCCAGAGTGCTAGGATTAAAGTCATGTGCCACCAAGCCCAGGGTACCTCAGCCTTTAATACCAGTACTAGGGTGGCAGAACCAGAGGATCTCTGTAAGTTAAAGGCCAGCCTGGCCTACATAGTGAGATGCTGTCTTAAAACACAGACACACAGACACACACACACACACACACACACACACACACGAATCAAAACAAAACTGTTATTAGTGGAAAGCCTCGTAAATATGAAAAAAACTGCAATAGCCATAATTAAATAAAAATATGTTGATGTATTTTGTCCTCAGTACATCCAAATAAACATGAAAATCTGTTTAAATAAATGCAAAAATAGTTGAAATATAGATACCCACATGCATATGTAGGATCGGGCTCTTCATCATCTTCCATTGTGCCTTCTTCAGGTAATAACATAATGTTCTAAAAATTCTTATTGTGACTATAAGATATTCTCTCTATTTATACTGTACAATTTGTTTAACCAGTTCCTTATTGACAGGCGGGGATACTAACCACTATACTAATGAGGAGCTGTTACCAGTTCCTTATTGAAAAGCAAGGGGATTTAAAATTATTTCTTATATTGAATCTATATAGATAATGGTATATTATTTTAGACCCCTCTTCCAAATAATGCAGATTGCATATTCCTTGTCTGAAATTCTGGGACCAGATGTTTGAGATTCTGCATTTTTCCACTTTATAATATTTTCATGTACATAATAGGAGATATCTTGAGGATTGGATCCAAATCTAAAGAGAAAATTTTTCAAGTTATATATACTCCCTGCTTTCTAAAGACAATTTTTTAAATTTTATTTATTTTTGTATGTGTATGAATGTACTGTCTACATGTAAGTTTGTGCACCCGTGTCATGCAATGCCACGGAGGTCAGAAGAGGGTCTCAGATTCTCCTGGAACTGGAGTTCTCCTGGAATTGGAGTTACAGACAGTTCTCAGCTGCCATGTGGGTGCTGGGGATCAAATCCAGGTCCTCTGCAAGAGCAGTAGGTGCTCTTAACCGCTAGGCTATCTCTCCAGCCCCTAAAGACAATTTTATACTTTTTGCTTTTTGAGACAGGATTGATCTCACTAAGTAGCATTCATTGGATTGCTATGTATGCCAGACTGGCCTTGGCCTTGAACTCACAGAGCTCTCTCTTCAGCTTCCTCCCAAGTGCTGAGATTAAAGGAATGTGCCACTACACCCAATCTTATGCAATATATTTAATAGTTCTCCTCCTGATACTGGGCTACATCATAAACACCTTTCCACTTACTGCATGCATTATGCTGGTGCTCAAGAAGTTTGGATTTGGGAATATTTCAATCTTCAGATTTTCAGACAGGTGATGTTCCGTTTTGACAAAAATGAACACCATCATAAATCATCACCATCCTGATGTGACTCCTTGGCAAGGTATTGTAGAGAACTGTCCTTAGAGACAGACAGACACTGTCTTTCTGAGCTCAGCTCTGCTCACTTGCAAACAAACCATCAGAGCTGGGTTGGTTTGGTGGTGGCTTTCTCTAACTGAAGGAGAAATCAGAGAGGATTTGGGGATCCTCTTCAGAGCATTCATCACCTCCCAACCCTTGGTGAGCACATGGCATAGGGAAAGTGCTGGAGTGTGTAGGCTGGGGGAGACAAAGGGAAGGAGGCTCCATTTATGCAGCTTTGGGGAAGCCATCATCTGCGCCTGCTTGATGGGTGGAGCATCCACTGTCCTATAAGTAACTCCTCTCCAAAGGCTCTGTAAGTATGCCCAATAAACTCACTGGTTCCCCAGAGTGAACTTGGTGGAATATTGCCTTTGTTTGTCATTGGGACTTCTTTTTTTGCATAAAATTTTTGTTGGACATTCCTGTTTCATACATAATATCTCAATCAGTCTTAACCACCTTTTTAACCCCTTAAACATTGCACACCGGCCCACACCCCACCTCCCCGACCCCACAAGGGAATTTGTATATTCGGTCATTTGTATTAAGATGTATTTTGCAAAATTAATTTCCCTGGCCTTTCTCAGTGGAACTTTGTCCAATGAGCTCTTGTCAGCCTATCGAGAATCCCTCATTTTAAGATCAATTCTTCCTCTCCAACAGTAAGCAGCTGCCGATATTTATTCAGCTAAGATTGGGTTCTGCTGCTGCCTATTTCTTCAGTTCCAGCTGGGTTTTGTCTGGTTGAACTTGTTTGGGTCTTGTAATGCTGACACCATTGCTAAAGGTTCATATGACTAGGGTCCCAGGAGCTTGTAGGATTCTATTTCCATATGGTCTCCTAGTCTCCATGGTTTGTGCATTTATGATCTTTTGAGTTCCTTCCCACCCTGTTGCATGAGGGAGCTTCCTTAATGAAAGTTAACAGGTGAATTAGTGTCCTCTTGACCCCTTTTTCTATTTTTCATGACCCTTAGGTATAGAGGTTGCATTGTAGATGTGCTGCTTGGGCTTGGGCAATTCACAGACAATGTCTGTGTGACCAGTTGTGGGACTCTGTAATAGACTTCATCTGAAGCAAAAGAAGTTTCTGGACTGAGTAGTGTCTAGTATATTTGTCTGTAAATATAAGGATTCCTATTTTGCAATTAATAAGGAATTACATTAGCCTAGGAATGTGACAGTGTTGGGAATTTTGGTAACACTTATGACCTCTTAAGCTGCACGTGAGTTTCCTCCTATTGAGCAAGCATTAAGTCCAGTTAGTTAGCCATCGATTGCTACCAAGATAAAAGTGCCACTGCTGCATCAATGTCATATGCTGCGCCAGACACTGATGTGGATATTTGGTCTCACAGGTGGTGTGGGAACATCAATTGCTGTTCTCCCTAGTTTTGAGGTCCGTTCCAGCTCCATTGTCTTATCTTCAACAACAGGGTCTTGCCTTCAGATTCTGGGAGGCAATCAAGGGCTATGGTAACAGCCTGTGTAATTTTGGGAGTCTCTTGGACTACCTTGGCCAAGAAATCAAAGGAAGGTTTAGGCTCTCTGACAGTCTCTAGTTACTTAGACTCATGTAATTTGTCATTAGATTGACAGACTAATATGATTCCCTCGTTTTTAATATTAGCTAGGCATTATTTATCTCTCCCATCTCCCCTCCCTTTCTAAATGCTCCCTTGATGTCTTCCCCATTGAAAGGGTCTTCTTTTTCCCCATTTCTCCCTCAGTACTGCCAGTCTCTTGTGGTCTCACCTCTCTTGAGCTCCTTTCTCTTTATCCCCAAATTTCTTTTTATATCTCTTCCTCTCCCCTCCCATTCAGACACCCTCATTTTATCAATTTCTCCCTTAATAACATCTGTTTCCAAATATTTTTTCTTTTCTCTCAGGTTCCATCTTTCACTTTAATTTCTTGGGTCCTTTCTATTTTTTTTTTTTTTTTTAATTCCTGCAGTTACATCAGGATATACACTTATATAAGGACTTGGTGCTATGATCCACAAATGAGGGAGAACACATGTCATTTGTTTTCCTGGGTCCCTGTTACTTCACTTAGTATAAAACTTCTGCTTCCATTTACTTCTACTGCAAATTTCATAATGTTGTCTTTCTTTACTGCTGAGTAGAACTCCACTGTGTAAATGTACCACATTTTCATTATCCATTTGTCAGTTGAGGGACACTTAAGCTGCTTCCATCTCTTCATTATTGTGAAAAGAGCAGGAGTAACTATCTATCTCTGCAATATGATGAATCCTTTGGATCTATGCCATGGCATGGGATAATTGGGTCAAAGGGTAGTTTAATTTTTAATTTTTTTTTTTTGGTCTTTTTGAGACAGAGTCTCCCTGTAGCTCCAGCTATCCTGGAACTCACTATGTAGACCAAGCTGGCCTTGAACTCAGAGATCCACCTGCCTCTGCTGGGATTAAAGGCATGAGCCACCATGCCCAGCTCATTTTTAGTTTTTTAAGAGCTTTCCACACTGCTTTCCATAGGGGTTGCACTAACTTGCAGTCCCAGGAGCAGTGAATGAACTTTCTCCTTTCTCCACATTCTCTCCAGCATTTGGTGTCATTTGCTTTCTTGATCCTAGCTTCCAGAGTACAGTTACAGCAGGTTCAGATCCTGAAGTGGGTCGTCACAAAGGAGGCAAGGAAATCAATCAGACAAGACGTAAGAATCTCTTTTCATGATCTGAGGGTTACAGAGAGCATATGTTTTCTTTGCTTCTGTGCAGAGGGCTTTTCAGGTTTGCAATTCTGCTAATTCTGTATGTCTCTGCTCTGTTTACTTTCTTCTGTGTAGAGGGCTTTTTGGGTTTGCCACTCTGCTAATTCTCTCTCTCTTTGCTTCTCTGTCCCTCAGACCTCAATGTGTATTTTTATATACCCTAAGACTAATACAGGTTATGCAAGCTTAAGCTAACAATGAAAAAAAAAAAAAAAACCAGCCCAACTTCCCCATAAATATTTTTCAGAAAATCCATACAGGAAATCATTCTTAACATCAAAAGGTAAAACAATTAATAATAATACAACCATTCAGTTAAGACATCAAAAAAATAAAGCAATTAATACAGCCACGCAGCTAAACTCGGCAATTTAGCAATTTTGCAGCAAAGCAGAGTTAATATTAATTTTCCATTCTAAGGACTTCATTGTTTATGCCTTGTGGTTACATAGGTGCTGGAAAGTGTAAATCAAACTTTAAAGCTTTAAAAATAGAGAGCTATATTTTCATTGCTTTAACTTCTCGCTCACTCAAACTGCAAGCCATTTCATGGCTGATGTGGTTTTGATTCATATCTTGTTTTTATTCTGGTCTTTGTTTTCCTCAGTTTCTCTCTTTTACACTTCATACTGAGGTGTTTTCCTAAAGGATTCTAATATTTGAGTCAGAACACTAGAATCCGTGGCCACACTGGACTTAGTTTCACTTTGCCCTACAATCCTCTTTTTAGTTTTTATTTGCCCAGTAAGATCATCAGAATTCCTTTCTTTACTTGAGCAATCTGTGCATTAAAGAATTCTAAATTGCTACCGTATCATACTATTGAATTGCATATGCAGTGTCATTATTTCTCACAAAGGACTCATTTCTAGAAAAGGCATAAGTGTCAGTTCCATTCCTTAAGGCAGAAGCAGGTGACCTAACTGCTAGAAAGCCAAAAATTAAGCAGGTTAGAAAAACAAGAATTAATATAATAAAAGGAATTATTAAAAACCAAGGTCAGCTGGGGAGCAGACTTCCACCAGAAGATTCAGGTCACTGGAACTTTGTCAAGCAGTGATCCTTTCAGGAATAGCTCCACCGCTTAGCCAGTCTTAAAGGGGTCGGATGAAATCTTAAGGTGGTTTTAATTTGCATTTCCCTAATTACTAACAATGTTGAAAACTTTTAAGATGTTTCTTAGCCGCCTTTATTTCTTCTTCTGAGAACTCTCTGTTCAGATATTTAGCCCATTAATTGAGTCACTTGTTTTCTTGAATCTTTGTTTTTTTTTGTTGTTGTTGTTGTCTTTTTGAGACAGGGTCTCCCTATAGCCCCAGCTGTCCTGGAATTCACTCTGTAGACCAGGCTGGCCTTCAACTCACAGAGATCCGCCTGCCTCTGCCTCCCAAGTGCTAGGATTAAAGGCGTGCGCCACCACGCCCGGCTGAATCTTTGTTTTTTAAATAGTTTATATATCTGTATGTTGAACTTCTGTCAGATGTGTCACTGGTGAAGATTTTCTTCCACTCTGTGGGTTCTCTTTTCACTTCTTTGGTTGTTTCTTTTGCTTTCCAGAGACTTTTTAGTTCAATGAGTTTCTACTTTTTGAATGTTGACCATAATTCATGAGCAACTAATGTCTGATTTTGAAATTCCTTTCCTATATCTTATAGATTGCTGCCAATGTTTTCCTCTAACAGTTTCAGTTTCAGGTTTCACATTGATGTCTTTGTTCCATGTGGAGTTGATTTTTGTTCAAGGTGAAAATAAAGTTTAATGTCATTCCTGTAGAGATGGTGGTCCAGATTTTGCCAGTACCATTTGCTGAAGATACTGTCTGTCCTCCATTGAGTTTTCTTGGTCCTTTTGTCAAATATCAAAAAGGCTGAAATTGCATGTAGTCAAATTTGGGTCTTCAATTATGTTCCATTGATCTATGGGTCTATTTTTGTAGTGGTACTATGCTGTTTTTATGACTATAGGTCTGTAATATAGTTTGAAATCTGGTATAGTAATCCCCCTGCATTGCCCGTTGTGCTCAGGGTTGCTTTGTCTATACAGGATCTTTTGTGTATCCATATGAATTTTAATATTTTTTCTAATTCCGTGAAGAAAATCATGGGGGTTTTGATTGAGATTGCATTGAATCTATATATTACTTTGGGTAGGATGGTCATTTTTACTATATTAATTACTCCAATCTGTGAGCATAGGCGGTCTTCTCTTCTTGTGTCTTTCTCAGTCTCTTTCATTAATGATTAAAATTTTCATTGTAGAGATCTTTAATGTCTTTGGTCAGGTTTATTTTCTGAGATATTTTATTATTATTATTGAGACTATTGTGAATGGGAGGGTTACCATGTACTCCTTTTCCAATTGCTTGTTATTGGCATGCAGAAAAGCTACTGAGTTTTATAGATTAATTTTGTAACCTGCCATTTTACTCAAAGTGTTAATCATTTCAAAGAGTATTCTGGTGAAACTTTTGGCATCTCTTAAGTATAACATTATATCATCTGCAAAATGGGATAGTTTGATCTCTTCTTTTCCAATTAATACTCCTTGAAATTCCTACACTTGTCTTATTGTTCTAGCAAGAGTTTCAAGTACTATCTTGAAAAGGAGTAGAGGGGCTGGAGAGATAGCCTAGCAGTTAAGAGCACTGACTGCTCTTGCAGAGGACCGGGGTTTGATCCCCAGCACCCACATGACGGCTAAGAGCCGTCTGTTACTCAAATTCCAGGAGAACTCCAGTTCCAGGGGAATCCAAGACCCTCTTCTGACCTCCGCGGCATTGCACGACATGGGGACACGGTTGCACAAACCTACATGCAGACAGTACATTCATACACATATAAAAATAAATAAAAATTTAAAAAAAAAGAAAAAGAAAAGGAGTAGAGATACTGGGCAGCCTTGCCAGATTCCTGATTTTAAGGGAAATGCTTTCAAATTTTTTTCCATTTAAAAAGATTTTGGTTGTGTGGTTGTTGTATATAGCTTTAATTATGTTGAAGGATGTTCTCTCCAGTCCAATTACCTCTAAGGGTTTTTTATTCAATATAAATCCATGTTGAATGTTATCAAAGGACTTTTCTGCACCTATTAAAATGACTATGTGATTTTTGTCTTTGAGTCCATTTACATGATTTATGATATTTTTGATTTATGTATATTGAATCATACCTGCATTTCTGGAATATATCCAACTTGCTCATGGTGGATGACATTTTTGATGTGTGCCTGTATGTGGTTTGCACATATTTTAAAGAATTTTTGCATCTATATTCACTAAGGATATAATGCTATAGTGTTTTATTTTGATTGTATATTTACCTGGTTTGGGTATTAGAGTGATGCTGGCTTCATAGAAGGAATGTGGAAGTTCACCCTCTGTTTCTATCTGTTTGAATAACTTAAGTTATATTGGTTGTATGTCCTCTTTAAACGTCTGCTAGAATTCTGCTGTAGATCCATCTGGGCTTGAGATTTTATTAGTTGGGGGATTTTGTATTACTGTTTCAATTTCCTTATGTTGTTGATATCTTCTTGTTTAGCACTGATGATGACCATGATTTCAGATATTCATCCATTTCCTTTAGGTTTTTAAATTTAATCAAGTATAGGTTTTTAAAGTATTCCCATACAATGTTCTGGATCTTTTTGTTGTCTGTTATGACATTTCCCCATTCATCTCTAATTTTTTTGATTTGGAGTTGCTCTTTCTTTCTTTTAGTTAACTGTGCAAGGGTCTTTCTATCTTGTTTATCTTTTCAAAGAACCAGCTCTTGGACTCATTGGTTCTTTTCTTTTTTAAAATATATTTTTTAAAATACTTTTAAAAATACTTTTGTTAATGTTTTGTGTATTTCAGACATCATTTTTCAGTTCGGTTTAGACATATTCTCTTTCCCTTCCTCCCACCCCACCCCAGTTCATACATTCTGCCATACTTGTCCTGCATCTTTCTCTCAGTCTTTTTAAAGTTTTTCTCTACAAAGGTTCATTGGGACAGAATTTAACTATATCAGTCCATTCTTTGACCCAGTCCTTATGTTGCTGTGGTTCCCTCCCAATTGTATTGTTCCAAAGTATTCCTACATACAAGTCATATAGGTACCAGAATTAAGTCCTACGGAAATAAACTGTATGTTAATTCTGATATACGTTTGGGAGTTCACATTTTTTCTTTTAAATTTTATATTACTCCAAAATATGAATATATACCTTCTGCCCATATACATTAATTACCATGTCTGAAAGTAAGTGGTAAGGTAATTCTAAGGCTCATTAACAGATTCACATTATAGGGGCTGGAGAGATGGCTCAGAGGTTAAGAGTACCTACTGCTCTTCCAGAGGATTTGGGCTCTATTCCCAGCACCCACAAGGCAGTTAAGAACTGTCTTTAACTCCAGTTCCAGGGGAATCCAACACCCTCTTCTGACCTTCTCAGCATTGCACGACACAGGTGCACCAACCTACATGCAGACAGCACACTCATACACATAAAAAATAATAAATATTTTTTTTAAAAAAGAGATTCACATTATAACATCACAATCGTTTTCAGCTAGAAAGAAATATAACAATAACATTGCTCAGTTTGCCTTTCAATTGGGGGATTTGGAACTAGCATCCACAAATGAGGGAAATCATTCCTGTTTTGTTTGGGGTTTTTTTTTTGGTGGGGGGTGGAGGGTTGTGTTACTGCACTTAGCATAATGGTTTCAAGTTCTATCCATTTACCTGGATGTTATCTTTCTTTACAGCTGCATAGAACTCCATTGTGTAGATGTACCACAGTTTTGTTATCCACTGGTCAGTTGAGGGGAATTTGGGTTGGTTCCAACTCTTAGCTATTGTGAAAAGAGCTGCAATAAGCATAGCTGTGCATGTATTTTTTGCAGTAGGATGAGTCTTGTGGGTATATACCCAGGAGTGGTATGGCTGGGTCAAGTGGTAGGCTCATTTTGAGTCTTTTTTAAGGATTCTCCACACTGCTTGCCACAGTGGTTGTAAGAGTTTACATTCCCACCAGCAGTGGATGAGTGTTCCCCTTTCCCCACAACCTCTCCAGCATTTGGTATCTTTTGTTTTCTTGATCTTACCCAGCCTTTTCAGAGTGAGATGATATCTTAGAGAGGTTTTGATTTGGATTTCCTCAATTATTAACAATGTTGAACACTTTTAAGATGTTTCTCAGCCACCTTTACTTCCTCATTGGTGAAGTCTCTATTCAGCTCTTTTCTCCATCTTTTGAGTGAGTCATTTGTTTTCTTTGTTTGTTGAGTAGTTTATATATTCTGGATGTTAATGCTCTGTCAGATGTATCACTGGTGAAGATTTCCTCCCACTCTGTGTGGTTTTTCTTCACTTCCTTGATTGTTTATTTTGCTGTACAGAAACTTTTGAGTTTGATGAGGTCCCACTTGTCAGGTGTTGACCTTATTTCCTACACAGCTGCTGTTTCATTTAGAAAGTCTTTTCCTACTCCTATGCCTTGTAGATTGCTACCAACTTTTTCTTCTATCACCTTTAGAGTTTGGGGTTTCACATTGAAGTCTTTGGTCCATTTGGAGTTGATTTTTGTACAGGGTGAGAGGTAGGGGTTTAATTTTGTTCTTCTACATATGATGATCCAGTTTTGCCAGCATCATTTGATGAGGATGCTATCTTTCCTCCATTGAGCTTTTTGGCCCCTTTATTGAGCGAATATGAGGTGGCTGAAATTGTGTGAGCTCAAGTTTGAATCTTCAATTTTGTTCCATTGTTCTATAGGTCTGTTTTTGTGCCAGTACCAGGCTGTCTTTATGACTATAGCCCTGTAGTATAGCTTGAAGTCTGCTAACATGATCCCCCCTGTATTGCATTTTTCACTCAAGGTTACTTTAGCTTTTTGGGGTCTTTTTTATTTCCATATGAATTTAAGGATTTTTCCCCAAGTCTGTGAAGAAACTCATAGGGACTTTAATTGGGATTGCATTGAATCTGTATATTAATTTGGGTAGCATGGAGATTTTTACCATATTAATTTTTCCAATTCATGAAGATGGGAGGATTTTCCATTTTTTTGTGTCATCTTCAGTCTTCTTATTCAGGGGATTACTATTTTGTTGTAGAGATCTTTGGGTCTTTGGTTAGGTTTGTTCCCAGTTTTTTTTTTAGGCTGTTGTAAGTGGGAAGGTCTTCCTTCTCCAGTTGCTTGTTGTTGGTGTAAAGAAAGGCTACTGATTTTTCTAGGTTAATTTTGTATCCTGCTACTTTACTGAAATTCTTAATTGTTTCTAGGAGTTTTCTGGTGGAGTTTTGAGCATCCCTCAAGTAAACTATTATATCATCTGCAAACAGGGATAGTTTGACTTCCTCTTTTCCAATTAGTACTCCTTTAATTTCTCTTTTTTGCCTTATTGCCCTAGCAAGCATTTCAAGCACTATATTGAAGAGGACTGGCAATAGAGGGCAGCCTTGCTGGGTTCCTGCCTTTAAGGGGAATGGTTCTAATTTTTCTCCATTTATGATGATGTCGGCTGTGGGTTTGTTGTATATGGCTTTGGTTGTTTGTATTGTTTTCTTTATTTATATTTCATTAATCTTTGTTCCTTTTTGTTGTTGTTGTTGTTGTTGCTGTTATTTCTTCTTGTCTTCTGTGTTAGTGTTTCATTTGTTGTTGCCTTTCAAGTGTCTTGACTTGCCATGTTAAGTCACTTATTTGTGTTTGTTCTGATTTTTTTTTTAATTTAGGCTCTTTTTGGAGTTATAAATTTCCCTCTTAGGACTGCTTTTACATGTCCAGAGGTTTTGTTTTGTTGTATTGACCTTTTCAGTTAATTCTAGGAATACTTTTATTTCTTTCTTAATTTCTCCTTTGACCCATTCATAATTCAGGGGTGTGTTAATTAGTCTCTCTGAGTTAATGTATTTACTAGGTCTTCTGTTATTGATATTAAGCTTTATTGCATTGTGGTCTGATAGAATACATGGAATTATTTCGATTTTTTGTATTTGTTAAGGTTTTTTTTGTGCCCTAGTATGTGGCCAATTTTGGATAAAGTTCTATGGGGAGCTGAATAGAAAGTATATTCTTTGGTGCTTGGGTGGAATATTTGGTAGATGTCTATTAGGTCCACTTGATGTATGATGTTAATTCAGATCTCTCTCTATCTGTTCTTTGTCCAGTTGACCTGTCTAATGGAGACAGTGGGATACTGAAGTCCTGTAGTATTGGGTTTATAATATTGGGTACACTAGAGTTTGATCCATATGTATTCATGATTGTAATATATTCTTGGTTAATTGTTCCTTTGATAAGCATGAAATGACTTTCTCTATCTCTTCTGATTAGTTTTATTTTGAAGTCTATTATGTCTGATATTTCAATTGCAACTCCTGCTTGCTTTTAAGTGCCATTTTCTTGGAATATTTTTCTACCCTTTTTTTTGAGGAGGGGGCTTTTTGAGACAGGCTCTTCCTTTAGTCTCAGCTGGCCTGGAGCTCTCTATGTAGATCAGGCTGGCCTTGAACTCACAGAGATCTGCCTACATCTGCCTCCCTAGTGCTAGCATTAAAGGCATATGCCACCATGCCTGGCTTTTTCTACCCTTTCACCTTAAGATAGTTCATGTCCTTAAAGATGATATGGGTTTCTTTCAGACAATAAAAAGATGGTTTTTCTTTCTTAATCCATTCTACTAGCCTGTATGTTGTGGCTGTGGATTTCAGTCCATTGATATTTAAAATTACTATTGGGGAATGTTTATTGGGTCTCATCATCTTCATTTATGTTTGCATTCTTCGTCTAACTTGATGCTTCCACAGTTATGCCTTCATTTCATTTTTTTCTGTTGCTGCTTGGGTTTAGTCATTCCTTTCTTCCACTCTTTGAATTGCTTCAAGTATTCTCTGGACATGGATTCTTCTAGCCTATTCATATCATGGAAGACTCTTCTTTCTCCTTCAACTATAATAGACATATTTTTTCTGACTACCATATTCTGGGTTGGCATCATGGTCAATTAGGACTTTGGTACAGGCCCCTTCTGTTTTCCACAGATTGTATTGATATTGATCTGGGGTGGGGTGGGGTAATAGAAAGGGGAATATGCCTGAACCAAATTGAAAAATGTTGTATAAAAAAAGAAAAAACAAGAAACAAAAAAAAGACAGGTAGGACAGCAACACCAGAGTCACAGACTGTCTAATAAAAAAGAGGGAGACCACCCAAGACCACCTGAAGCACAGGTTGGTAGGAGCTGGGTGCTTCAGGAAGGCGGATTTTGTTTGATTTAATTTAGTTGTCTTTGGCCTGATTGGCTTTTGTGGCTGTGGGGGTGGAGTTATCCACCCAGCTGGTAAAAAAGGTGGGTTTGTGTGAGTCTTGAGATCAGAGATCTTCCAAGACCACCTGAAGCACAAAGAGAACCCCCCACCAACAACTGGGATTACCAAAGGAAGGAGTGTCCAAGTGGATTCATTGGAGAACCTTCAGAACAGAAAGGGAAGAGTGAGTTGTTCCCCAATAAAAAGCCTAAAGCTGAGAGAAGTCAACACTCCATAAGCAAGGAGTAAAGGAAAAAAAAAATCATTCAAACAAACAACGAAGGCATCTGAAGGAATCAAGCAAAGCAAGTCTTCAACACAGTGAAGAGGCATTTGGGACCCACATTGGAATACAGGCAAGGAAAAGTCCATATGCCAGGAACACAAAGAAGAGACAACATGGGAAAGGTGCAGGATAATCCAGCACCAAGCTCTACCAACCCTGTGGAAGATTCCTATAGTGGGATCCCCCTGGGCATGGCCCAGGACACAGATATCAGCAATACAATTGTGAACATACTTAAGTTCAAGATTATAAAGAGCAAATCAAAGAATTAAGAAAAGAGAATGAAGAACTCAAGAAGGACCTAGAGAGAGAGAATGACAAACTCTGGAAGGAAGTGGAAACACTGAAAAGATCCCATGCTGAAAAAGATAAGGAAATCAACCAGAGAAGCAAAGAGCTACAGGAAGAGATTGAGAAGCTCCAAAAGGAAGTAGAAATACTAAAGAAATAAGAAGAGGAAATGAAAAAGGAAACCAAACACTCATCCAATCAAGAGGAAAGGAATGGAAAAAGCCTCAGAAGTAGAATGGAAGAAGCAAAACAAAGAATATCAGACCTGGAAGATAACACAGAACAACTAAAAACTTCAAGTAAAGATAATGAAAAATTTAAAAATACACAAAAGTGGAACAACCAGGAACTGTGGGACACTATCAAAAGATCAAACCTCCACATCATAGGACTAGAGGAAGGAGAAGAATCCCAAGAGAATGGTATTGATCAGATCTTCAACAGAATAATAGATGAAAATTTCCCCAAACTAAAAAAAGACAAACCAATACAAATACAAGAAGCACATAGAACTCCAAACAGACAAGATCAGAAAAGAAACTCTCCATGCCACATCATAGTTAAAATGCTAGACACCCAAAACAAAGACAAAATCCTTAAAGCCACAAGAGAAAAACAACAAGTGACCTATAAGGGGAAACCTATCAGAATTACAACTGACTTCTCAATGCAAACTATGAAAGCAAGAAGAACATGGAGCAAAGCATTCCCAGTGTTAAAGGACAATAGATGCCAACCCAGGTTACTATACCCAGCAAAAATGTCAATTATAGTAAAAGGAGAGAGAAAAAACCTTCCATGACATAAACAAGATGAAAGAATACATGTCCGGAAAACCAACCCTTCAGAGAATACTTGAAGCAATTCAAAGGACAGAAGAAAGTAGCAACCAACCCCAGGCACCTAGAAAGAGAAATGAATAAAAGCATAACTGCAGAAGTAGAAGCCTAAACCCAAACCGCAAATGGATAATAAGGCAAAAGGAAGCAACACAAACCTTAAATATTAATGGACTAAATTCACCAATCAAAAGACATAGACTGGGAGATTGGATTAGGAAACAGAACCCATATATATGCTGTCTACAAGAAATGCATCGTACCTTCCAGGACATGCACCACCTTAAAGTGAAAGGATGGAAAAAAAAATATTCCAAGCAAATGGTATCAAAAAGAAAGCAGGTGTTGCTATTTTAATATCAGACAAAATAGACTTCCAAGTAAAAGAAATCAGAAGAGACCAACTAAAAGAAATCAGAAGAAACAAATTGTTCCTTTGATAAAATATTCCATTTTATCAAAGGAACAATTCACCAGAAGATTTCACAATTATGAATGTATATATGGACCAAACTCTGGTGCTCCAAACTTTATAAAGACAATTCTCCAGGACCACAAGTCACAGACTAACCCCAGTACACTCATAGTAGGGGACTTTAATACCCCACTGAGCCCTTTGGATAGGTCAACAGGACAAAGAATAAACAGAGAGACATCTGAACTGAATGATATGATAAACCAAATGGACCTCACAGACCTCTACCGAATATTCTACCCTAATGCCAGAGAATACACTTTCTACTCAGCACCCCATGGAACATTCTCCAAAATTGACCACATGCTGGGACAAAGAAGAAAACTCCACAAATACAAAAAAGATTGAAATAATTTCATGTATTCTATCAGACGACAGTGCAATAAAGCTCAACATCAACACCAGGAGAAGCCCTATTATATACAAGAACACATGAAGACTAAACAACACACTCTTGAATAATGAATGGGTCAAGGAAGAGATAAAGAAAGAAATAAAAGCATTCCTGGAACTGAATGACAATGATAACACAACACAACAAAACCTATGGGATACCTTAAAAGCAGTCTGAAGAAGGAAGTTTATAGCCCTGGATGCCTACATTAGAAAAACAGAAAGAGTACAAGTGAACAATCTAACACTGCAGCTAAAAGCATTTGAGAGAAAACAACAGATGAACCTTAAACACAACAGACAGGAAGAAATAACAAAAATCAGAGCAGAAATCCATGAAATAGAAACAAAGAAAACAATACAAAAAAAAAAAAAAATCAATGAATCCGAAAGTTGGTTCTTTGAAAGAATAAACAAGATAGACCAGTTAACCAAAATAAAGAAGGAACAACTCCAAATAAATACAATCCATAACGAAAAGGGAAATATCACAACAGATAATGAAAAGATCCAGAAAATCAAACAGGGATACTTCAAAAACCTATACTCTACCAAGTTTGAAAACCTAGAAGAAATGGATGAATATCTGAAATCCTTGGAATCACCAAAGCTCAACCAAGAAGAGATCGACAGCTTAAACAGACCCATAATACATGAAGAAATTGAAGATGTAATAAGAAACCTCCCAACTAAAAAAAGCCCAGGCCCAGACAGTTTCACAGCAGAATTCTATAAAACCTTTAAAAAAGACAACCATTATTACTGAAATTGTTTAGAAAGATACAGAGGGAATTCTCCCAAATTCCTTCTGTGAAGCCAGCATCACTCTATTACCAAAACCAAGGAAAGATACAACCAAAAAGGAGAACTATAGACATATCTCCCTAATGAACACAGATGCAAAAATTCTAAACAGGATACTGGCAAATTGCATACAGACTCACATCAAGAAGATCATCCAACATGACCAAGTTGGATTCATACCAGAGATGCAGGGATGGTTCAACATATGAAAATCAATAAACATCATCAAGCATATAAATGGACTGAAAGACAAAAACCACACCATCATCTCAATTGATGGGAAAAAAGCCTTTGACAAAATCCAGCATCCCTTCATGCTTAAAGTCCTAGAGGAATTGGATTGGAGGGATCATTACTCAATGTAATCAAATCCATATACAAGAAACAAACAGCCAATATCATCCTAAATGGGGAAAGGACAGAAACATTCCCTTTAAAGGTAGGAACTCAGCAAGGCTGCCTCCTGTCACCACTCCTCTTCAATGTAGTGCTTGAAACACTTGCTAGAGCAACAAGGCAAGAAAAGGAAATTAAAGGAGTACTAATTGGAAAAGAGGAAGTCAAGCTATCCCTATTTGCTGATGATATGATTGTTTACTTAAGGGATGCTAAAACCTCCACCAGAAAACTCCTAGAATCGATTAACAGATTCAGCAAAGTGGCAGGATACAAATTAACCTAAAAAAATCAGCCTTTCTTTACACCAACAAGCAACTGGAGAAGGAATTCAAGGAGACCTTCCTACTCACAATAGCCTCAAAAACAATAAAATACCTAGGAACAAACCCAACCAAAGACATCAAAGACCTCTACAACAAAAATTTTAAACCTTTTAAGAATGAAATTAAAGAAAACATCAGAAGATGGAAAAACCTCCCATGCTCATGGATTGGGAAAATTAACATAGTAAAAATGTCCATTCTACACAAACTCTTGTGTAGATTTGACTCAATCCCAATTAAAATCCCTAAGAGTTTCTTCACAGGCTTAGAAAAAAACAGTCCTTAAATTCCTTTGGAAAAATAAAAGACCCCAAATAGCTGAAACAACCTTGAGCGAAAAGAGCAACACAGGGGGGATATCCATACCAGACTTCAAACTATACTACAGGGCTACAGTCATAAAAACAGCCTGGTACTGGCACAAAAACAGACCTGTTGACCAATGAAACAAAACTGAAGATCCAAACTTGAGCACATACAATTTCAGCCATCTCATATTTGACAAGGGGGCCAAGAAGCTACAATGGAGAAAAGACAGCATCTTCAGCAAGTGGTGTTGGCAAAACTGGATCACCACTTATAGAAGAATGAAATTAAACCCCTACTTCTCACCCTGTACAAAAGTCAACTGCAGATGGATTAAAGACCTCAACGTGAAAGCCCAAACTCTGAAGGTGATAGAAGAAAAAGTTGGCAGCAGACTACAAGCCATAGGCATAGGAAAAGACTTCCTAATTCAGACAGCAGCTGTGCAAGAATTAAGGTTGAAAATTGACAAATGGGACCTCATTAAACTCAAAAGCTTCTGTACATCAAAAGAAACAATCAAGGATGTGAAGAGAAATCCCACAGAGTGGGAGGAAACCTTCACCACAGATACATCTGACAAAGCATTGATTTCCAGAACATATAAACTACTCAAAAAACAAAGAAGAAAGAAAACAGATGACCCACTCAATAGATGGAGCAAATTGCTAAACAGAGACTTCACAAGTGAGGAATTAGAGATGGCTGAGAAACATCTTAAGAAGTGTTCAACATCACTAATCATTAAGGAAATACAAATTGAAACCACTCTATCATCTTACTCCAACTAGACGTGGACTGGATCAAGAAACAAATGATACCAAGTGCTGGAGAGTTTGTGGGAAAGAGGAACTATCATCCACGTGCTGGTGGGTACAAAAATGTTACAGCCAATATGGAAAGTCAGTGCTGGAGAACCCTTGGGAGATTTGGATGAACTTGCCACCCGAACCAGCCATACCACTCTTGGGCATGTTACCCTCAAGACTCACCCCACCACAGAGATCCCATGCACGGCCATGTTTATTGCAAGCTATCTTCACACTAGCAAGGGCTGGAACAACCCAAAATGCCCCTCAACTGACGAGTGGATAGAGAAAATGTGGTACATTACACAATGGAGTTCTATGCAGCAGTAAAGAAAGATGACATCATGAGCTTTGCAGGAAAATGGCTGGAGCTAGAAGACATCATGCTGAGTGAAGTAACAAAGTCCCAGAAAAACAAATGATGAATGGTATCCCTCATCTGTGGATGCTAGTGCCAATTACCCAGTTGTAAGTATTTCTTGTGCATGGCCCCTTGAGCTTTTTTCCAAGCAGTTGGGAGTTATGCATATTGGAAACAACAACAACAACAACAACAACAACAACAGAAAGGACTGCATCAAAGAACTGACTGAAATAGTGAACTTCTGCTCAAAACAGTCAACTTCCACATGGAGAATTTTTTTTTATTAATTTTATTTATTTCCGTATGTGTATGAATGTACTGTCTGCATGCAAGTTTGTGCACCCGTGTCGTGCAATGCCGCGGAGGTCAGAAGAGGGTGTTGGATTCCCCTGGAACTGGAGTTCTCCTGGAATTGGAGTTTCAGACGGTTTTCGGCCGCCATGTGGGTGCTGGGGATCGAACCCGGGTCCTCTGTAAGAGCGGTCAGCGCTCTTAACCGCTAGGCCATCTCTCCAGCCCCACATGGAGAATTTTGAGAAAGACTGAGAAAGAGATGAAAAGCATGTTTGGCAGAATACATGAGCTCTTGTGGGGTGGGGAGATAGGGTGGGGGACATGGGTCTAGATTTGATAATCTTGTACAAAAAATATATATAATAAAAAGTAAAAATTTAAAAAGTCACCTATAATTCCCATGGATTTTCCTTTATATGTGACTTACCCTTTTCCTTTTGCAGCTTTCAGTATTCTTTCTTTATCCTGAACATTTAACGATTTTAGTATGATATAGCATGGGGAGTTTTCTGGTCCCTTCTATTTGGTGTTCTATGTGCTTCTTGTGTTTGTATGGACATGTCTTTCCTTAATTTGTGGAAATATTCTACAATCTTGTTGAAGATCTGGTCAGTACCATTATCCTGAGATTCTTCTCCTTCCTCTATGCATAAGTTTGGTTTTTTGTTGGTGTCCCACATTTCCTGAATATTCCATTGCTGTGTTTTTAAAATCTTTTTATAGTCTTTGCTTGACCAATCCAATTCTTCAACTTTTTCATCCAGTCTTGATATTCTGTTTTCTACTTCACTCATTGCTGAGGCTTTCTTCCATCATTTCCAGGTGGTTCATTGTTTCACTTCTTCATTTCTGCCTGAGTTTTTTTTCAGAATTTCTATCTCTTTTGTGAATTCAGTCAGCAGTTTATCCCTATCTTGTTTTAGTTCTTTGATTTGTTTGTGTGTTCCTTAAATTTGTTGAATTATTTGATCATGTTTATGACCTTTTAAATTCTGTATCCTGATTTGTCCCTAAGGGGTTATCATTGTAGAACTCTTCAATAGGAGTGGTAGTCTTTAGAGGAGGCATATTATTTAGGTTTTTCAGACTATTTTTGTTGTGAATTTGCCATGTGTGTTTCTTTTGTTGTTCATGATTCTCATATCTTCTTTTATTGAGATGAAGACTGACTTTGTATTCTTGATGTGCCTTAATTGTTTTCTTATCAGGTATGCAAAGCTGGTTGCTCTAGGCTTCAGGTTCTCTCTTGATTATTTTTTGAAGGGACCAGCTAGTCAGGAGCTCATGCAGATGCCCAAGTCAAGCATCAAACAGATATTCTCAGGCTTCCTTCTAAGGTCGTGGCCTCTACTATCTAGCAGGCCAGCACAATCTAGGAGGCTTGCTGGGCAGAGGCTTGATTCAGGTGCTCTCAGGCAGTCTGCAAAGGTCTGGGTCCTTACTAAGGTGGAGTGGGCTCTATCCCTGCATGAGCTGGAGGTGCTTCCAGCAATCATGATCTTGAGCTTAGGGGATGGACATGGCACAACTTGGGAAGCTCACCTCCACATGGAGGCTGGATTCAGGTACTCTCAGGCAGGCTGGAAATATCTGGACCTGTGTCCCAGGGCAGAAGAGTTTAGCCCTAGAGCAGCAGGAGGGACTTCAGATGATCGCAAGGTAGAAGGTTAGGGAAGGTTTAGTTGGAGAAGCTCATCATCACAAGGAGGCCGGAGCCAGGCACTCTCAGGTAGGCTTGAGATATCTGGACCCGTGCACCACAGGGAGGCCAGATTCAGGCACTTTTCCCTGGGCCTTTGAAAAGAGGGAAAGGACATTGTTTCCCTCTCCCCCACGGAAAGAGTTTTAGCCAGGAAAGGAGTTTTAACAATACAAGGTAAATTCTTAAAAGCATTTTTTATTACTGCAAAGACTCAACAATTTTAATATATTCGATACAAAATTTTCCTTCACAAATGCTTTTGTCAGTTTACATATGGAGCCATGTATTAGATTAACTGCATTTGCTAAGCTTCCTGTTTTTCTTTTCAGTATTCTACTTTGCAAGGAAAATGCTCACTGCTGCTCTCATTTAAAACTTTGCATTGCTCAGCAGGATTAGCTGTTCTCCCAGCAGTATTGGAAGCCCATTTTGATCTTGTGAACTTCTAGTCAGAATGTCCTTTATTGATTTATAAGACTCTTTATATAAGTACGCTGATTAACTATTTTAAGCTATAGATTGAAACATTATTTACAGTATATCTATTTGTTTTTATTTTTCTTTGCCACAATTTTTAATGTATGGCTCTGGGTTTACAATATTTATGTCAAAATGCAAAAAAAATCACTTTTTTTAGGTATTTTATTTATTATTTTTTATTTGTATGAGATTTTTGCCTGCATGTATATAACTGAACTTGCGTTGTGCAATGTCCATGGAGAGGAAGGCATAGGATCACCTAGAACTGAAGTTACAGACAGTTGCTGGCCTAGCCACTGTGTTAGTGCTGGGAATCAGACCAGAGTCCTCTGCATGGGCAGCCAGTGCTTTTTACCACCCTGCCATCTCTCCAGCCCAGAAAACATTCACTTTTAAAATTTTATATTCTCTATTTTTATACTCTTTAAAGCACTGGAATATGCTTACCTATATATGTGAGAAATTTATGCTTAGTTTTCATTTCTTTAATTCTCTTTCCTAACCAATATGTTGTTACTGGGCCTGGAGGTGCAGGCCTGTGATCCCAGGCTCTGAGAGGCTGCGACAAGAAGATGGAAAGTTTAAGGGGGCTGCCTGGGCCACATAGTGAGCCCATGACTGGAAATGACAAGAATAGTGCTAGTGAGGTAGCTCAACAGGGAAAGGTTCTTGCCACCAAGGCTCTAAATTTGACTCGTGGGACACATATGATAGAAGGGGACAATTTAATCCTGCAATTTGTTCTCTGACTTCCACTCATGTGCCAGAGGTTGTGTTCCTCCTACACTAAATAAACTGTAATTAATTTTTTAATAAAATAAAAAGTAAACATTGGGTTAAACACTTGTCTGACATGTGAGTGACTCTAGTTTTAACTCCCAGCACAAAACAAAGAAAGAAGAAAAGAAACACCACACTCTTCTTAACCTTACTCTACCTCTACTTTTTCAGAACAGTGCAGTCTGAAAGACACTGATGGTGTCGAGGGGAATCACTGTCAGTCTAGGTTTGGGCATATGAGACATATGCCCACACAGCACCAGCAATATATCTGAGCCCAGGAATGTTCTGGAAAGTGTGAGCCTAGCAGAGGTTTGCAGGTTACCATGGCTAATCCTAAACAGGGGAGGAAACCAGTGTTGAGCTCTAGCAGAGTTCAATTGTACAAGACAAGTGATTGCACATGGAAGTTACGAGCAAGTTGACAAAACTAGCAGAAATCTCTATGGAGCCTTTGTATAATGACTTTACTCCCATTAATGAGAGGAGACAAATCATGGCACATCATCTTGAGGACACCCCTCCCGATACTGTCACACTGGCACCACAGCTTGAGGAGGGAACATATTCAAACCATAGCACTTCCCTTATAACACAAAGGAAGTCAGAGTAGTTCCTAAGTGAAGAAGTGCAGGCATCCTCCATTCAAACCCTAGTCCCCAGTCAGACAGAGGGCTGAAAGTGGCCCTCAGTCTGTGGTTGGTTAGCTCTTGCTTTCCTTTAGACATTTGACTTTGTAACTCCTTCTTATATATTTGATTTATTATTTATGTTTCAGTGTATGAGTGTACTGCCTGCATGTGTGTAAGCTAACCCATGTCACTCAGTGCCCCAGAGGACAGAAGAAGGTGTTGAATTCCCATGGAACTGGAGTTATACACCATTGTTACCCACCATCTGGGTGCTGGGAATTGAACCCCTGTCCTCTGCAAGACCAGCCAGTGCTCTTAACCATCTTTCCAGCCCCTGTTTTTGTAAATGCTTATATTCATACTTACTATGTGCTTTACATTTATAGTCTTTTCAGTGTAGAAATTATTTAGAAAAATGTGTCCATTTCATTTAAAAATGTTAGAAAATGAATGAAAGGCTTTAAATATCAGCACATGGATGAAACATTTAAAGAACTCAGGTTAGTGGCATTTCAGTAGTGACAATGACAAACAGCCTGTTGCTTCACTGTTTAGTGCAGATGACAGTATCAGAAGTTTAACCTATTGTCTTGGGCTACAAAACCCAAATCTACCTGGATACAGAGTGCTCAGGAAGAATCACACTACAAAGGTTTTCAACCACAATTAGGAAAGAAAGTAATGATTTTAGTATACAGTCGTGGAGAATGCATTCTGATTAAGAGGCTGGAAGAATAGGAAAGAAAATATTTATACTGAAACAGAATTGAGACTTACAATGCATTCCTGAGTGTTTGGAGGATGGTGAAGTTATTATTCATTTTATCGTGTATCATTCATGTATTTCACAGTCCCCAGAGAATGTATTCTTTACAACATCTTTATTTTACTAGATACTGGAACTTCTTTTCTTCCTTCTCAAGGGTTTTGGGAAAGGGATGCTTAATCAGTAGAGGTTCCTAGTTTATTTGTTAATTTCTTTGTATGTTTATCTCTCCAAAACCAGAAAAGCATCTTCATACTTCATTAACTTTGTGTTTCTTTCAACTTTTCATGCTCTTCTATCAACTGCATGTTTGGATTATTTTATGTATTTTAATGTTGAATATTTAATGCAAGGGATGCAAGTTTTCATATTTTCTTTGACTACTGTGCCCTTCATCAATAATAAATGTAGCATTGTTGGTGCACTTAATATACTTGGCACTGAATCTACTTTGCTTGGCAGTAATGTTGTTACCTTCACACTCTTTTTATTTAAATGAGGCTTGTGTATCTTTGCCCATCCTTTGCATTTAATATTTGTGAATACATTTTTAATTTTGTGCAAAGTGATTTTTCTGTTATATAATATAGTGTTATAATCTTTTATTAAGAGATATTTATGTGAGTATTTCCATATTAATAATTTTATTTGGCTATTTTAATAAGAACTGAGAGCAAGACAGTTAAACACTACAATTTATGTAACTTAACTTTTTTTTTTCTTGCAGAAGGTGTTTTACAATCTCATTTTCTTCCATAAGTAAATCTAGGTTTAATAGACAAAAAAAAATTTCCCTCTCTGTGTTGGGTGCTCAGCACTAGGCAAGCGACAGAGCAGATGTGAGATGCCACTTTAAAAAATCCTTCGGGGCTGGAGAGATGGCTCGGTGACAAAGGGCACTGGCTGCTCTTGTAGAAGTCCCGGGTTCGGTTCCCAGCATCCAGATGGTGGCTAACAGCACTACTATTCTCTTCTGACCTCCATGAGTATTGCATGACATGAGTGCACTTATGACATGCGGTCAATGTACTCATTCATACACACAAAAATAAAAATAATAGATAAAATATATTTATTAAAAAAAAATAAAAAAACCATCATGCCAGCAGTTCAGTAACCCAAAAGCTGTGTGGACTACACTGTTGGAGTGTAGTCCACACTCCAGCCAACTATCACAGGACTATACATCAAAACCTAGTCAGCAGAATGCCACTACACTGAAGAAGGGAAACTGACTTACATCTGTGCAGCATTTAGCAAGGTAAAAATATGGTGTTAAAAAAAAAAAAAAAGAAAATATGGTGTTGCCAATATCTACATGGAAAATTGCACACAGACCTTCAGCTCTGTGTGAGACATTGGAAAGAGCTGCCCAAGGGGCAGGTGGGCCGGGAACTGGAAGGGAAGCCGCAACAGAAGAGTGACCAGCACCTGAAACCACAGAGGCAGTGCCACTGAAGGGTTGGCCCTGTATCTTTAGTACAATCACTCAAAGGAAACTGGTGTGCGTGGGAACTGCTCGCTGCAGAGGAATTGCCAGGAAGGCTATGGGAAGCCAGAGAAAGAATGGCGAGAGACTCAAAATTGAATCCCCAGTCAGGTGAGTCCATTTTCCTGTGCCATATGGTCATCTAGCCTCCTCTCTCTCTCTCTCTCTCTCTCTCTCTCTCTCTCTCTCTCTCTCTCTCTCTCTCTCTTTCTCTTTCTCTCCCTCCCTCCCTCCCTCTCTCCCTCCCTCCCTCTATCTTCTGCCTCTTCATTTATACCCAACACAGTTCCAGGTTAGTAACCTGGAGCCAGTTCACTCTTTTCTACTCTATCACTTTTTGGTTTTCTCCTTATTCTTTCCTTTATCAGTTTTTCATTTTGTTCTCCCAAATATACTGGCATACCTCTCTGGCTCATCTTTTAAGGAATCAGGCCATCCTATATTTTTATCCTTATTTTCATTGTACTTTTAATCAAAACTCCCTCAACTGACCACTTTTGCTCTTAAAATTACACCTTCTGTTTACATTCCCTACTTTTTATCAACCTTATATTAATCACTAGTTTATTGTTTATTTTTCTTCTTTGCCTTGCTGTTCAGAGCCACAGTAACGTATATACTAGTGCACACACTACTATCAGAGTGCTTCTCCCTGGACTGGACTCCTATATTGAAACTCATTCACCCATGGCTAAGGGACTATTGGGGAAGGGTGTGGAAATATTGTAAGACCCCAGGTTGGAACATAAAGATAAGGAATCAGAGTCTTTCAAGCCTCTGGAGATTTTCTCATGTGAATTTGGAGCAATGGTGTCAGCATACACAAGACTCAAGTAGACCTGTCAGACACACACATACAAAAAAACTAGCATAAACTGGAGAAACGGGCAGCAGACCCCAACCTTAGCAGAGGAACTATTGACAACTAATTACTGCTGGGTGAGAGAGAGCTGATCTTTAAGGTAGTGACTCTAGATAGACTGTCTCAACTTCATTGGATAAACTTGCAGCAACGTGACATCTGGGTACAAATGCTTGACTCAAAATGCCTTAACATATATGACATAATACATGAAATCTGGTAGGGGGTAGACAAGGAGGGGTTCTAAATATGATTAATATTTATTGTCTGAAATGTACAAAATACAATAAATAAACACTGAAAATAAATAAAATAAATGAGATACAAAAAAAAATGATTGACACTTAAGGGATTATTATTTCTGAGTTGGCTGTTACTCTGTCTTCATAATGAGTCTACACTGGATAATGGGTGATGGTGAAGTCAGTATTCAACTACCAAGGAAGGCTTGGGAACTGATGACAGTGGAAAATGACACCAACCCTGCCACAGCCTAATTCCTCTGAAGCATTGAAAACACTTTCACTGAAAGAAGAAAGGGATAGCAATAAAAAACTTTCAACCAACAATCTAATTCCATATTACCAATCCCACATTAACATTTATCTCACATTAATGAGAGTGGCTATGATAAAGAATTCAAAAGAATAGTTATAAATTCATTCTAGGAAATCAAAGAGAACACAAATTCCTAGATGAGTTTCAAGAGAGTACAGAAAAGAAGGATAAAATAATTAAATGAATACTGGACATGAAAATGAAATTCCATAAAGAGATAGAACTGCTGAAGAAAACCCGAATTAAAATGCTAGAAATGGAGCTTCAGTAAGTCAGATAAAAGATTAATAGGAAAAAAAATGGAAAAAGATTTTCTGGATAGAAGAACACTAAAGGAATATATAACCAGTAAGCCACCTCTGCAGAGGAAGCTGGAAGGAGTGCTTCAGACAGAAGAGAAAAATGAACACAATCAAGAGGATGCAAGAAATAACAAACCACACTACAACAGTGGTTAAGAAAAGGACAGGAGAATGCCAAATGCTACAAAATCAAAAAAATGTCAGGTATTAATATGTATCATTAAATAACAACTCTGAATACAAATGGTTTCAATCTCCAAATCGAAAGACAGACTAGAAGACTTGACAAGATTGTTCTGTTTGTTGCCTCTGAGAAACCAACCTCACAATCAAAAACAGACACTATCTTAGGGTGACAGGATAGAAAAGCATGTCCTAAGCAAATAGAATTAGGACACAAAGAGAGGCTGGAGAGATGGCTCAGCAGGCAAGAGCACTTGTAGAAGGCTGCACTTGTAGAAGACTTGATTCCCAGCACCTACATGGAGGCTGTGGAGAACCCTTGGAAGACTCAAAATGAGCTTACCATCTGACCCAGTCATACCACTCTTGGGTATATACCCACAAAACTCACCTTGCCGCAGAGATACATGCACAGTCATGTTTATTGCAGCTCTGTTCACAATAGCAAAAAGCTGGAACCAACCCAAATGCCCCTCAACTGACAAGTGGATAGAGAAAATGTGGTACATCTACACAATGGAGTTCTATGCAGCAGTAAAAAAAGACAACATCATGAACTTTGTAGGTAAATTGATGGAACTAGAAGATATTATGTTAAGTGAAGTAACACAGTCCCAGAAAAACAAACGATGAATGGTATCCCTCATCTGTGGAGGCTAGCACCAATAACAATAAATATTTCTTGTAGGGAGTGATGCATATTGGAAAGAACAACAACAACAACAGAGAAGACTGTATTAAGGAACTGACAGAAATGGTGAAGCTGGTGGGGTGAGAGGGTTGGGAGGGGGACACAGGTCTATATTTGATTTGTAACATAATCTTGTACAAAAAATATATATAAAACAATAAATTTAAAAAATGAAAAAAATAACAAAAAAGAATTTTAAGGAACAACAATGTATATTTAATTGATGTGAGTTTAACAGGTATCTAAATTTGCCCAAACTTTGTCTACATATTATATGGTATTTTAGGATTTATTAAAAGTAAAAATGTCTATATTAAACAACATTGGTTAAAAGGTTTTAATAAAAAACGGTAATACATTTAAGCTAATTGGAAATATAAATTGTCATCCACTTTTTTTTACTTATAATTTGTATAACAACAACTTTGGGGTTAATGTATACAGATGTTCTCTATAATTTATATGCTGTACAGTATCATCTTGTAACATTTTCTTTTACCTGTAGGATAATTTAAGTAAAGGAATTAAGTTTGCTTCCCAAATTAACAACATACAGTCAATGATAAACAGCTTGGGTAAATTTAATGAAAATTTACACCTTGATTCCTGCCCTTATGGGGAGGAATCAAGGTGTAAATTTTTTGACCAGTGGGTCAAAAAATAAAAACCTAAAATAAAAAAGGGGGGATACAGTTATATATTAAACCTTTTGTCAAATTTTTCAATTTAAATCTTAACAATAACTATGGGGAAAGATTCGCATGTTCCCACAGGTCAAAACGTCACCAACTTAATGGCTGAGAAAGAAAAGATGCAGCTTTGTATTGTGTAGGATGTAGCAAGAAATACCAGCAGAAAAGTTGGCCCATTAAAAGGAAGAAAAGCCTCAGACTGCTACAGGCACCAAACATTTCTGCGGATCTTATTTGTAACAACTGTTTATAATGTGTCCTAATGAACTTTACCTTCCAGGAGCCACAAAATTTTAATATGAGAGACTTTCTTTTCATAGAACTTCCTTTTCTTTTATTTTAAACATTTTTTTAAATTTTATTTATTTATTTTATGTGCATGAATGTACTGTCTGCATATAGGTTTGTGCATCCGTGTTGTGCAATGCTGCGGAGGTCAGAAGAGGGTGCCAGATTTCCCCTGGAACTGGAGTTCTCCTGGAATTGGAGTTATGGAGGGTTCTCAGCCACCATGTGGGTGCTGGGGATCAAACCCCGGTCCTCTGCAAGAGCAGTCGGTGCTCTTAACCGCTAGGCCATCTTTCTAGCCCCAGAACTTCCTTTTCATAGAACAAAGAAAAACATGAAGGTAATGAAGTCGTTCCCTAACTGTAAATTAGAGCTGACTGTTACAGAGGTAAATCTATTATAAAACCAGTATAACTGCTTTCTTTAATTGACTGACAGACAGGAATTGTGAAAGAATAATTCTTTATTCAGAGCCAAATATAATAGTAAAGTCTTTATAAGCTGTGTAATTAAGCAAAATATATTAATACAGGAGAGCTCTGATATAAGCAATGGATTATCCTGCCAAGGAGATGTTGGCTAGGGAATCCAAGCCCCAAAAAAGATAAAGGCTTTTTGCCTGTAAACTGGGATACCTGCAAGAAGAGAGGTGGTAAGGCCCTGCTGTCTAAGACCTGGTGTAAGCATGGGAAAGATGTATTGAGACCACACTTGCAAGTGTATGGTTGATCTCTGGTATGCCAGAGAGTGTTACCAAAGGCCACTAAATCAACAAAGCAAATATTGGTCTCCTTGAGTCAAGCAAGACTCCTCTGTCAGCATCAGCTACACCTTACCTGCCTGGAAATGCTGTGCAGCAGTGGAAGCCATATGTGTGTATATCCCAAATCTAATTGGCTATTAGCTCTCTCCTTGGAGGAATAATTCATGGCTGATGCTACAAAGTAACATCTTCTAGTGGTTAGGAGATGTTATAAGTCACAGTAAGACTTTGTCATCTTTTACAGAAAAGCTGTAGTTCATGGATTAGCAGACCATCCAAACATCTGTGTCTATACCAACATAACCTACCATAATAATCAGTACTGTTTAAATGCCTGTATATCTAATCATTTATGCTTTGTTAGTAGGATTAAAAGGTTATTCCTGGATAAACTGCCAACCCATGAAAGGATTGCCTGAAATGATCAGAGTCCAAAACGACATCTCCAGAGAAAGTAGACTGTTTTGCTTCTTGCCCACTTATGTCCCTTTTCTAAAGCCTAGGGAACAATCTGTGGAAGAGGGGGCATGGTAGAATGTAAGGGCTGTGATTGGGGTGAATTGTGAAATTACAGCAATATAGACTGGACTCTTATTTGATCAACATGATTGTACATACAAGCCCCTCCAGCTGGACAATGGGGACCTTGGGCTGTATAAGTCTGGGCATAGCTGCTTGCAAATTTGTTTTACATGAAGGATGCTTGCATTCATCACTTATTACTTATTATTAAATAAATAAATAAATAACACCCTTACAGTGAAAATAAAAAAACCATACATCCTTAAATGCACAAAGGTTTAATAAAAATTGGTTTTGAATAAACAAACAAAAAAAACACAAAAAATCAAAGACATTTCAAATAAATAATGTAATATTTTACTTTAAGGTCTCAAAAAGTCAGGAAAAGCCAAAGCTAAAAGCAATTAACTGAAAAAATAATTAGGAAATTAATGAATTGGAAACAAACAAGAAAAAAAAACCAAAAGTTAAAGGTATGAAGATGTGATTTGTTAAAAAAGATCAACACCATTAACAAATCCTTGTCCAAGAAACCAAAATAAAAAAGAAAGAAGTAACAAAGTAATAGCTTTAGAGATGAAAAGAGAGACTGTTCTGGATAACTTTAGTGTCAGCTTGACACACCTGGGTTGAGGGAGCCTCAACTGGGGAATTGCCTCCATTGGACTGGCCTGTGGCCATGTCTGTGGGGTATTTTCTTTATTGTTGAGTGATGAGAGAAGGTCCAGCCCACTGTGGGTGGTGCCACCCTGGTCAGGTAGTCCTGTATTGCATAAGAAAGCAGGCTGAGCATGGGCCAGGGGAGCAAGCCAGTAAGCAGTGTTCCTCCAGTTCCTCCAATGCCTGTGCTTCATTTCCTGACTCCAGGTTCCTCCCCTGAGTTCCTATCTTGGTCTCCCTAAGTAAAGAACTGTGACCCAGGAGATGTGAGTCAAATAAACCCATTCCTACCCAAGTTAGTATTGGTCAGAGTGTTTTGTCATAGCAATTTAAGCAAACTAAAATAGAGACAGTGCAACAAATACAAATTAAATTCAGAAAAAAAATATAAGGACATATATTAAAAGCACAGTCCATAAAATTTAAAACTCTAAATAAAATGGGTCAATTCTACATGCATATAGCCAACTAGAGTTAAAGCAAGATGAAATACACAGTTTCAACAGAACTATAATGAACAATGACATTGTTGCAGAAATTGCAAAAAACAAAAACTCCCACCTAAAACATGCTGACCTGGATGGATTCATTGCCGAATTCTGCCATCCATTACATGAAGAGTTAGCATTAATTATTCTCATTTTTTTCATAAAATAGAAAGTGAAAGAATGCTCCCAACGTATTTTATGAAGCAAGTATTTCAATACCAAAACCTGTTAACAACAAAACAAAGAAAAGAAAATTATGGAGCAATCTTCCTGATGAATACAAATTCAAAAATTCTCACTGTAATACTTGGAAGCTGAACTCAAGATTCTATGAAAAATAACTCTTATCTTGATCAAGTTGGCTTCATTTCAGAGATGAATATATGGACCATCTTATGGAAATCAGTAAATATAATACATGACATAAATGGACTGGAGGACAGAAATCACATGGTCTTCACTTTAAATACAGAAAAGTCATTTGACATAATCTAACATCACATCATAGTAAAAGAAACTCAGATTCTAGGAAACATTTCTTAACTTATTAAGGCTATATATGACAAGCCTACAGCTAACATACTAAATGAATAAAAACTCAAGTAATTTCCACCAATATCAAGAGCAAGATAAGGGAGTTCATTCTTTCTACTCCTACTCAATAAAGTGATTGAAGGCTAGGCTAGAGCCACAAGACAAAAGGAATACAAATAATAAAGAAAGAAATCAATGCATGATTATTTAAAGATGACATAATTCCATACCCGAGAGACGTTAAAGACTCCATCAAAAATTCCTAGCATTGGTAAACACTGTGAATATAATGGGAGATCACAAAATTAGCATACCCAAATCAGTAGTCTTCCTATATATGACAATGACAAAACATACTAAAAAAGAAATCAAGGAAATAACTACATTCGCAAATAGTTACAAAAGTATAAAGAAAATAATATCCCTGGGAATAAGCCTAAGAAATGAAAAACGAACTTTACAATGAAAACTTTAAGACACTGAAAGAAATAATTGAGAAAAAACTAGGAAATGGAAAGATACCTTCTCCCCATGGGCATGGACTGGAAGAATTAATGTTGTAAAATTGGCTATAATGCCAAAGCACTCCACAGATTAAATGTAATCTTAATCAAAATTCTGTTTCAGTCAGTTCTTTGTCCCAGTTCTTTTGTTGTTGTTGTTCCCTCCAATTTGTACTGCTTCAACATATGTGTGTGTGTGTGTGTATATATATATATATATATATATATATATATATATATATATATATATGTGTCTTACGTATAC